>JAKUCV010001352.1:0-29326 GCA_028386065.3 Turnera subulata
GTGTTATGGTTGAATATATCATTGTTTATCTTTCGTCGGTGAGCGTTTCGGACTCACCCCTCGCCTGCGGGGTTTCATCCCGTAGGATGAGTTGTTTGTAGTGCAGGAACGTACCGGGCGAGCTGATGCGTACCCTTGGACAGGCTTGGATCCATAGATTGCATGTGTCGCATACAGTGTTAGTTATTTAAAGTCTTCCACTGTGCATGTCTTTATCATTGTGTTGGGCCGTTGGGCCAGTTTTGATATGTTATTGCCGGGCCATTGGGCCGTGTTGAGATATTATCGATGTTTTTATTATGGGCTGTTGAGCCCGAGTTATTGTTGTCCACACTGTATACTTGGGTTTATTGGGTTGGGTTGTCACAGTTCCGGCACGTGTTTACTGTGTACGGTGAATACGGGTCGGGGCGTTTCAACTTGTCCACGCGATTTTGTGACTATTCTTCTCAATAATTATTCTTTTTGATAAATATTATTCTAGTTCATAGCTAGTTTTTGCTAACTCTTTAATTGTTCTTCTTTATAATTTTATTATTTTTCAATAATTATTATTCTTCTTAATGCTTAGTAGTTGTTGAAAAAATATAAATAAAAGGCTTACATATCAATCATTTTCTTTCCAGGGACTTATACATATGTAATGTAGGCAATATTTTTTTAATTTAGTCGTCATTGTTGTTCGTAGTTTTCGTTCACTATTCGACTGCTCTTCGATTTTTTTTTTCCACAGTTCTTATTAATAATAAATTACAATACATTTTTTTTTCTTGCCATTATTCTTCTCCATAATTATTCTATTTCATAGATGTTATTCTTGTGCATAATTTTCATCGACTCTTCGGCTCTTCTTCCCCATAGTTCTATTGTTCTTCAGTAATTACTGTTCATCATGATTTTTTATAGTTGTTGGAAAAATACAAATAAAAGCTTATATATCAATCATTATCTTTCTACAACTTATATATAGTGTAGATGATGATTTTTTTACATTCTAAATAAATAAATACAAATTGTTTAATTAATTTTTGTAGTAGAATAGGAATTTACAAATTATTTTTTCTTCTTCATAGTTTCTATTGATAATAAATTACAAAAATATATATGTCGTGAGTTCTTATGATTATTCTTAGGATTATTTTTTTCGCATAAGTTATTCCTTTTAGTAGTTTTCGCTAACTCTTCAGCATTACTTCGTCATAGTTTTATTGTTTTTCAACAATTATTGTCCATTGCAATTTATGATTGTTGTTAAGAAAATATAAATAAATATTTTTATATTAGTCATTTTCTTTTTTTGATAATATGAGTATCCCAGCTCAACAAGCCAGGCTATTCTCATTCGTGGCACGACACCCAATCTCGCTTCCCAGGCATTTAGCCTAAGACCACGAGCGGGGTCCAACGTGGTTTACCACTCCCAACAGGTGCATTTTTCATACCTCCACGTTTCTCCGGATCGAACCCGGGACGTGTGAGTTAAGGGGGCGCAGCACACTGGACCACTGCGCCAACACCTTGTTGGTATTAATATAATGTAAACCTTGTTATTAATCATTTTCTTGAGAAAAATTTATGTATAATGTAAACACAAAGTTCTTTTTTTTAATCTATACAAATGAATACATATTGTTTAAAATTAGTTTTAGTATTATAGTAGAAATTTATAAATACATTATTATTAATAATATTTTTATTCCTTTAATATTTTAAAATTATATAATTTTAATTATTAAATTATATTATTAATGAATGAGATTATTAAATTATATTATTTTTTACTATTAGTTTTTATAGTAGTTGTTCATACTGGTAGTTTTTGTTAACTATTCAAATGTACTTCAATTTTTTTCTTTATAATTCTTGTTGATAATAACTACAAGCACATCGGTCATGAATTCTTGTGATAATTATTTTTCGTTATTCTTTTTTCCGTTGATATTGTTATTTTCTGTAGTTTTCGTTCACCATTCAACTGTTCTTCGGTTATTTTTCTTCATAGTTCTTATTGATAATAAGAATACAAATATATTTGTCATAAAATTCTTGTGATTATTTTTTTATGATTATTCTATTTCGTAGATGTTATTTTTGTTCATAGTTTTCGCTAACTCTTCGATTATTCTTTCCCATAGTTCCATTGTTTTCCAGTAATTATCGTTCTTCGTAATTCTTGGTAGTTGTTGAGAAATTAAGCTTGCATATTAGTTATTATCTTGATATGAGTATAAATTTATTATTTATAATACTTTGTAAGCTTATTTCTATATATTTGCTTGATTATAAAATAAATAAAAATATTAATTTATTATTATTAAAAATATGTTGAGTTATTTTTATTTTCATCTTTGGTTTGGCATGCATATGTTGCAGGCAGTATAATTAATTAGTTTATGCAGAAAAAAAGCAAAAAAAATTTGATGGCTTGTATGTATTGCAATCACTATAATTTATCAGTTTAATCTCAACAAAAAGAAATTAAAGAAGAAATTGTTTTTGGAAAAGTAAGCAAATAAGAACTTGATGGCATGCATGTAGACACAAAAGAAATAATAAGTGTGTGTATTGTTTTAGAATTAATTTCCTGATATGAGTAGAATTATAGCTATTAAAAATGAAAATAAATTGAATTTTAGTTTGCTAAGTTTTTATTGACCACGTAGAAGAAAATAACTAATATCTATATTTATTAATTAGTATGGGGAATTATGTCAAAATTAATATATGGCGATTTAATTAATGAAGGATATTTTAGTAGTTTCACATGTTTTGCTGTTTTGGAATAATAAGTGTGTGTATTGTTTTAGATTAATTTCTCGATATGAATAGGATTATAGCTATCAAAAATTAAAAAAATTGAATTTTAGTTCGCTAAGCTGTCATTGACCGTGTAGAAGAAAATAACTAATATCTATATTTATTAATTAGTGTGGGGAATTATGTCAAAATTATTGTATGGTGATTTAATTAATGAAGGATATTTTAGTAGTTTCGCATGTTTCGCTGTTTTGGTTTTTCTGTCTTCATACTTTTATAGATAGTATAGATCTATTATTTTTAAAATTAGAGTTTTTACGATAAAAGAATTCTTTTCCTACCTCCACGATTTTTAGAATCTCTACAAAATCTCTCCAAATTAATTTATTGCCATATAGTGTTTTTTTCCTCTCAACTTTTCGCTTTTTTCCTTTGTGCTTATCATGTGTTGATTTCACTTCTTCTTTGTCTTTATCTTCCTCTTGTTATTAACCCTAATTTTCTAGATTTCTACCTTATTCTACCTCTCATTTATCTCTTTTCTCGTTTCTTGAAAAAAAAATTCGTGGTTCCTCTTCTTTGTGGTGGTTCTAAATAGTTAGATTTGTGAAGTCACACATAGATCTTGCAGGAACTATTTTAGTTTACAATGATGATAAAGTGAAGAAGGAGACCAGGTTCTTTATGCAAAAGAAATTTTGCAAAATCAATAGAATGGATTGTGATTTAAGAATTTGGGGTATTAGAATAAGAAAATTAGGGTTCATACAAATCTATATCTATACTATCTATAAAAGTATGACCTCTCCAAATTGAAAGACTAAAATACCCTCATTTAATATTATATTAATAATAATAAATAATGAGTGATACGTCATATGCTAATGAATGACATGTAGTCTATTATAATAATTTTCTTATAGTATAAAAGTTAGCAAATTAATAAATTTACCTTCTTTATTAAATAATAAAATTATCTTGTAGATTATTGCAAAACAATAACTACGAAAAAGAAATTAGATACTTAGCAAAAATTACAAGTTTGTTATAGAAAATTTTTTATAATATAAAATAAATAAATTAGTAGAATTATATTCTTTATTAAATGTATAATTTAATGTTATAAATTATACAATTTAGAATATTATAAATATAAAAAAATATTGTTAACAAAAATTCAATTTAAGGATTGCTATAAAAACATTGTTGTGACAATTCCTATTCCTTTAGATTATATGAAGAATAATTAGTGAATAATAAAAATAAAAAAATAATTACTGAAAAATATAACTACGAAAAAAATTGGATACTTAAGAAAAATTACAACTCTACTATAACAATTTTCTTATAATAAAAGTCAACAAATTAAAAGAATTACCTTCTTTATTAAATACATAATTTAATATTATAAATTATATAATTTAGAATATCATGAACATCACTAAATTTAATTATATGATAATAATTAATATAAACCTAAGTTACTATAATTACCCTTTTATCAAATATATAATTTAATATTAGGTATTATATAATTTAGAATATCATGAATACAAACAAATATCGTTAAAGAAAATTCAATTTAATGATTACTATACAAAAAGTTATTCTTAAGAATTCCTATCCCTTTAGATTATATGAAGAGTAACTAGCAAATAACAGTAATAAAAAAACAATTACTACAATTACTGCAGAAACGTAATTAGTAAAAAAGAAGTTGAACGCTTAGCAAAAATTACAAACAAGATCAACGACTATGAAGAAAAATAATCATGAGAACTCATGAGCGATGAGCTCGAAGTTATTGAAATTATCTAATAAATTCAAATCAATATATAAATGATGAAAGCATCTAATAAATTGAATAGAATAATTATCTTCATATTGACTTTAATAAATCTGAAAAATGTATTATGATATCTTATATATCAAAATAAATAAGATATATATGTAATAAAATAGAAATAATTGAGAACTAATATAAAATTTTAAAGATATATCATATTGCTTAAAAAATTAAAAATAATTAATATAAATTCTGTGGAATGGAGAAATGAAAGGTGCAAATATAAGTGTGTTATAGAATAATATTATACAAAATAATTATCAATATTTAATAATTGACATAAAAAATAAGATATGAGAAAAGAAAAGTTATTCATGATCATATAATAATCTTTTAAAGTATTATATTATGTTAATTATTATAATTAAATAAAACTTATATAAAAAATTAAAAAATTACAAAATGAATAAAAATAAATATAAATTCTGATATAATCATAGAAAATAAATAAAAGCTAATTTATATGAGTTTTGAAACGCCCTGTCCCGTATTTACCATACGAAGTAAACACGAGCCGGAACTGAAACGACCCGGCACCAACAACTTACACAGCATATAGTGTATACAGAACAGTAGTGCTGACACGTGGCACAAACAGCATAAACATCAGAAAAACCGGCTCAACACCCCAACATCATAAACATCAGAAATCTGGCCCAACGGCCCAACATCAAAACACGTCACCCGATCTCGGGGACAACAACATCAGAAAAATAGGCCCAACGGCCCCATGTCAAACACGTCACCCGACCCTAGGGACATCAACAATAATAGCACAGCGGAAGCATATAATTTTCACAAGACACTATATGCAACTAATGGATCCAAGTCCTGTCCAAGGTAACGCCGCAGCTTTTCTGGTATGAACCTGTACAAAGAACAGACAAACTATGCGACCGAGTCACATAGGCGAGGGGTGAGTCCGAAATGCTCACCGGTACATCAATGGACAGTCATGAATTAACAAAAATATGCAGCAGTATACAATACTAAAGGAAGCAAAATAGGCAACAACAGCCTCAACACACCCAACCAAAGACTCGTCCTAACCATACCAAAGACTGGACCAAGACTGAACCAAAAGACATTATTTCTAATTACCAATTTTATCTTTACAGGCCCCGTCACGGATAAGCTAGGGTCATACTAGGTTATCAAAATCAAACCCGGGATCAACATCCCAAAACCAAAACCAGGGATCAACATCCCAATCAAACCGAGCATCAACATGCTCATCACAAGTAACCCAATCATGGCCACCACGAAACAGTCTCAAACCTCCGGTCGTATCTCTACTTACCACGTGAAACTTATCTCATCATCCAAAAACCAAATCACAAGGATAGACATCTGTGAGAACCCGACCCAAAACAAGTTTGAGCCTTCTCACCTATTCCTTTTCACCTTCTTTCTCGGGTCAATCTCATGTCAAAGGAGTCGCCACCCAAGTTTTATTAAGGGAAAAAACTAGGGAAAAAAACCTATAAATGACTCTATTAAGCAACCAGTCATAGCGAACCAAAGACATGGGATCGGGGGTTCGTCACGGATGGGAAGGTGTTAGGCACCCATCCATGTTGGGTCGAAACCTTGTGCAATTGATGGGTATTTGTGTGCCTTGTGAACATGTGTATGCATAGTGTGGAAAACAAAGAAAGAGGGGAGAAGAAGACTTGGCTTGCATCCCGTTGTGAAACCGCGACTACCTACGTACCTAAGTGATTGGGGTCAAAGCCACGTAGTTCTAAACATGGCTCTAATCGGCCACTTACAACATCAAAAGTATCAGCATGTAATTAGTCAAGAATCAATAAAAAGAGAGAGTTTAGGGTTACCACTTGTAGCCCTCCTCTAGCTGCTTGCAATGGGTTGAGTTCTCCACCCACTTTCTTGCCACTTCTAAGCTTAATGGTTAATCTCCTTCTTGATTCCTCCTTACTAGATCACTGCTAATGCCTCCCACAAAATTCAACCAGAGTTTCTGCCTAATAATCTATTTCTAGGCTTGGAGAAGTAGAGTTTCTCCAAGCAACAAAAGCTTATGAGTGTGTAAATTAGAGAGAAATCATGTGTCCTTTGAAATGTGAGTGAGGGGTTCTATTTATAGTGCTCTGGGTAGCATAGGGGCGTAGGCCTATGAGGGGTAGCATGCCCCGAAACTTCAAGGGTGGGGTAGCATGCCCCTTGTAACCTCACTAACCTAGATTACGGGCTCTCCGTTCCATTAATGTCACAATGTACAATTAATCTCAAAGTAGAAGTGCGTCTATTGTATGATGCCAACTTAGACGAGTCAGAGAAATAAGGCATGACATGTCCCTTGTCTACAATTCCCATTATCTACAAGATTTGTTCATGTCATGCCCCTTCAGCTAATAACCCTAGGAAAAGTAAGTCCACATCAAGTGAAGAATTTCTAATGTTGTCACCTTTGTTGACTCCTTGCCCTCAACCAAGTCTACCTTATCAAGGAATTCATGTTCTATATGTGAGTGATGCATGACCATGTCTAAGTGTGTCGTCTTTTCCCCTCCTTTGAAATGTGAGTTTTTGGATGCAAATGCTTATGATATGTTTTCCCCTCTTTCTTCTTACCTCTTCTCCTCTCGAATTTCTCCTCCCTTCATGTTTTCCTCTCTTCTTTTTTTTTTGTCTCTTCTCCCGATTTCCCTCTTCTCACCTCTCCCTTTTCCTCTTTCTTCGTCTCCCCCCTTTTTCTCTATCCCTCATTCTCCCTCTTCCCTTTTACTCTCTCTTTATCCCATGTTCTCCATTTTCTCTTCTTCTTTTCTCCTCTTTCCTTATCTCCCCCTTTTTCTCTATCTTTCATTCTCCCTCTTCTCTTGTATTCTCTCTTTATCCCATGTTCTTTCTTTTCTCTCTTCTTCTCTTTCCCTTTCCCCTTTCCCCTTGGATGCAAGTGCCGTCTACTTCTATATTTGTGTTTGAATGTGCGTGCTTTCTATCTAGACGTAGTGCATTTAAATGTGAATGCCCCTAGTATTATGCATGAGCGTTGAAAACCATTCGCGCGAAGGTCAAAGTTAAGCAACTTGAGAAGAAGCGAATTATCCCATCAAAAACCCCAAAGCTTTAAAGAAAAAGAATCCCAATGACCATAGACTCAATCATTTCAAATGTTAGCTAGGACCCCACAAGTGAACATTCCTTGTTGACAAGGTTTGATGGAAGAAGACCCATGAAGTGAAATTAATGGATGAGCAGATACCCCTTGAAAGATAGATAGAGGCGACGTTCCCAATGCTTGTTCCTGACTACTCAAATTAATCGTCTTCATGATGATGTCGCCTGCTCCATAGATTCTCTTTGTTGTTGGCTGCTATGCCGATTTTCCCCTTAGCCTTAACCTTTGCCTAGGTTACCAATGTGGGTTTTCACCCTAGCGGACCCCTTTTTCCTCTCTTTTTTTTTTCCTTTTTTCTTCCTCTTCATGGGGATAGCAACCGTAGGCATAGAATATTGAGATCACAAAATTTTGGCAAGATGAGGGCCGCTCGGGCCGAGTGCACTCGAATGACCAACATGGAGGTAGGCTTACCAATTAAAATGATGGACACCTAGAATCACATGTCTAAAAGACCATTGGAGAGATGTGCCTTACGATGACCGGATTCAAAATGAGTTTCTAGAGAGAGACAGACTTGACCAACATCTACAACTTCATGAGCCCAAACTACATATCCAAGCGAAGGGGACTTATGAGTACAAAAGAGGCCTGACAACAATCAATAGTGTGGCATGTGTATCTAGCAATGACCCCAATCTTTCCGTTGAATCAATCTGGGAGCCCACAGTAGACCAAGCCCGTTGCCGGATTACCTACGTATCTGTGGATGTGATATCAGGTCTGAGAAGATGGTGTTTTACGAAGGGCTGAAGATAATGGGTGTTTGGTAGAATGATGTTTAATGGGAGGCTAAAGGTAGCAGGGAACACTTGTCTTCTTCATTACGATTCCTTCTTCCGAATTTCATGAATTGTTCAAGCACTAAGGGTCGCCTAGTTTTCCTCTTTTTTTTTCTCTCTTTTTTTCTTCGATTTCTTTTCTCTTTTCTCTTCCTTTTATTTTCCCCGAGGAGAATGAACCTCTTGAACTAGTGTACTTTGACAGGACTCTTTGGAAACTAGATTCATCTTTGGGAAGCAACTCTTCTAGGCAAGTGTTCAAGCTGGGGTTGACGTGGATGTCAGGCTGGACAGGTGTTCAAAGGTCAAATTGGGTAAGTGTATAGGCTAAGTAAGTTTGGATTACATCCTCAAAATCAGGTTTTTGTAGTTCGTTCTATGATTCCCTAGATTGATCCAACGGAAAACGAAGTCATGCACAGTTTGCCATATACGCACAGAACATAAGGGAATCAAAGTTTTATTCCTCATGTGAAAGTTGAAGTAAAAAAAAATGACACTGTTGATTGTTGGATGTAAAATTTGACTATTGCCCCTTTTTAACTCAACCCAACTTTTAGACTTTAAAGGACAACTACACCGCCTCTCCTAATTCTTAGTCATCAATCTACACTCAACAATTTGGTCTATGGTCTCAGGTGGACTCTCACTTGCCCTTCACGTTCACTCCTTGCATTGCATCATCCCCATTGTCTTCTTCACCATTATCTCTTAACCCTTCCCATTGTTTTCTCACCGTGTCCCTGTCATCGTTCCCAACATCATCCTCATTGTGTCCCAATTTTTTGGGCCTCGCATCTTGCTCATTTGAGAAGGCCCAATGGCAATGTCTCCACTCAATACCCCAGCTTGGCTCATCGGTTCGACTTGTTAGTTTGGTCCCCCGTTGCATGGTTCATTTCTCAACTCCTTGCGTTGGCCCACCAACTTGGCTCACAAATAAAAATCCGGGTTTACATTTCTATCTTTGAATAAGGTCCAATCGGGTCACCCCATCTCACCTCTCCTACTATAAATGTTGGGGCTTACATCTCCTTTCATAAGAAAGCCCAAAGTCATCTCGGTGTCTTGAGTTGATGCTTCCTTACTGCCTTTGCCTTCTTCCCATCTTTCACCTCAGAATACCTCCATGACTTCCAATGTCTTCACCGTCTCCTCTCCTGCTGAGATTCATCACCTTGTGATGTATCCATCATCCCTAATATCTTCACCAGCCCTTTCCAATCAAGGCACTACTCACCCATGGTGCCCTAAGGGTTCAATTCTAATGATAGAGTTCATGGTCATCAGGGATCCTAGAGTCAGGCTTGGTCATCAGGGATCCTAGAGTCTTCCAAGACATTTGAAAATGGTGGGAAAGTGTGATGGGATACACTCGCAAAACATGTTTCATCATTCTTTTCAAAACATTTCTTCATTTTTCTTTCTTTGAAAAAGTGAGACACCCTAGCTCGAATTTGCATTTTATGCTTTGAAAAACATGGGATGTGATGCCAAATGTATGCAAATGTAAATTCCCTAAAACAAGATAGACCGACTGAACATATATGTCAACTAGGAAGACAACGCCAAATTTTTATCATCGGCGTAAACATGCATACTTACTTCCTTAGGGTTCCTTTACTTGACTTATCAACCCACACCACGCAATACAACACCCTACGTAGAGTTAGCACGGCAAATTTTTTTTTTATGTATACTCTTTTCTATATATTTTTTATTGTTTTCTTGATATATCAAAAGAAAAACAAACTATTTACACACATTCGAATCCACACCAAAAACCACACAAAATGCACGTACCACTTATTGATTCATCATGCATGAGATGCTCAGGGTATGCAGCTGGTTGGGGGGCCAAAAGATTGCCGCTAGGGAATAGGTTGGCCTACTCACATGTGATAATAGATATCGCGTGAGGTCCAAGGCCCATTAATCCCCATCATGGCTAAGCATCGAGAAATGGGTTCACTCAAGCCGCCATCTCTGAAGGAAAGCATGTGGTGGACTTGGATTCCCTCGCCCTCTTAAGGTATAGGCTTCACATCAATTATCATGAATGCAAGGTACTTATGATGACAAACAGAAAGGCACACAGAACCCAACGATTGCACAAGGTTTCTTGAACCCACTACTTCCCAGTGGAGTCGCCAGCTGTAAGTACCCGACCCAAAACAAGTTTGAGCCTTCTCACCTATTCCTTTTCACCATCTTTCTCGGGTCAATCTCATGTCAAAGGAGTCGCCACCCAAGTTTTATTAAGGGAAAAAACTTGGGAAAAAAATCTTTAAATGACTCCATTAGGTAATCAGTCGTAGCGAACCAAAGACATGGGATCGGGGGTCCATCACGGATGGGAAGGTGTTAGGCACACATCCATGTTGGGTTGAAACCCTGTGCAATTGATGGGTATATGTGTTCCTTGTGAACATGTGTGTGCATAGTGTGGAAAACAAAGAAAGGGGGGAGAAGAAGACTTGGCTTGCATCCCGTTGTGAAACCGAGACTACCTACATACGCAAGTGATTAGAGTCAAAGCCACGTAGTTCTAAACATGGCACTAATCGGCCACTTGCATCATCAAAAGTATCAGCATGTAATCAGTCAAGAATCAATCAAAAGAGAGAGTTTAGGGTTACCTCTTGTACCCCTCGTCTAGCTCCTTGCAATGGGTTATGATCTCCAAACACTTTCTTGCCACATCTAAGCTCAATGGTTAATCTCCTTCTTGATTCCTACTTACTAGATCACTGCTAATGCCCCCCACAAAATTCCTCCATAGTTTCTCCCTAAAAATCTATTTCTAGGATTGGAGAAGTAGAGTTTCTCCAAGAAGCAAAAGCTTATGAGTGTGTAAACTAGACAGAAATCGTGTGTCCTTTGAAATGTGAGTGAGGGGTTCTATTTATAGTGCTCTGGGTAGCCTAGGGGCGTGGACCTGCTTAATGGTGAAGATTATGCCCGAAAATCTGGTCCAAAACCGCGTAGGATTGAAAAAGAAACAAGATCGGGGAAATTGGGCGATTCTGGGCATGCATGACTGCCATGGCCGGTGGTCATCAGTTGGATGACTGCCAGGGCCGACGGTCATTGGCGGATGACCGCCCGCATGTGAACACCCAAATTTAGCCACCTATTTATTTCATTGGATTATAATTGTGTTTTGAAGCCCAAGGTTAATTTTATTAATATTTGGACTTTAATTTGGCATAGGAACCCAACAAATAAATTAGTGGACTATTCTTATAATTAAGCCCAGGCTTAGCACGAATTTTCTGGAAAGAGTATGGTGTTTTCCTTATGAATAGGGAGATTTTCTGGTCCAAGAATCCATACTTTGTGCGTAAGAATCAAATTGGAGTCAAAATAAGGAAAACCGGGTCAAAATAGGATAAGCTGTGAACAGTAACCGACAGGCCGACGGTCATGGGGCCATGACCGCCACCTGCCGGGAGACATGTGGCCATGACCGCGACCTTCTGGGGGACATGGGGCCATGACCGCCACCAGTTAGCGGTCGTGTGTTCCAGTTTCGGCAATTTTTTAGTTTTTTCCACTTTTCTGATTTCCACCCTCAGCCATTGGATTTAGGGGTTTAATCTCGACCCTAGGATCGGAAACCACGCCCCCTCAGACCCTGAACACTATAAATAGAACCCTCATAACACAAATTTAGGGGGTTGGCAGTTAAGCTTTTTGCTTGGGAAAACTCTATTATTTTCTTTCCTCTATTCGATTTCTTTGCTTTTCTCTGTCAGATTTCACGTGGTATGTTGTTTAGTTTTGTCTCTGCAGTAGTTCTAGAGCCAATCAAGTGGAACTAAGGGATGGAAAGAGGGTATAAGCAAACTACAATCCTCCAACGCGAAGAACGACGAAGAACACGCCCTTGGTGGTAACTCGGTCTCTTTCCCTCTGATTTCTCTCTGCTGCTGCGATTTTTGTCTCTGTTGTATGCTGATACTGATATGTTTGCTTGAGTGTTGTCTCTAATCTCAGAACTACGTGAGCTTTGAACCCAACCGGGGTACACAGGATGTCTCTAGTGGTGGAGACGCAAGCTCAATCTTCTTCTTCCCCTTTCTTTTTACTTTTATTTCGATTTTATATATATATATATATATATATATATATATATATTGTGATTATTTGCTGCTGGAAATTTGGTTTACACACATGCACACCCGCACTAAAGCACAAGCATTCATTTAAATTTCAAATTATTTCGCCCAAGCATGGATGGGGTGCCTCATACCTTCCTATCCACGACAACCCCCGAGTCCGGCATTTTTGGAACGCAAATCTGGTCGCTTTGTGGGCGTAAAGGAGTTATCACTGGTTTTTCCTGGGTTTTTCCATTCTAATAAAACTTGGGTGGTGACTTTATCGATTTTGTCTCGAGGTGAGAAAGTTCTGGGTTCTCACACAGCAGCTGTCGTCATCCCGAGATGACCGCCCGGCGGTTCGCGTGCCAATCCTTCTTTCCATTTTTGCACCCCAATCCCCCTAATTCAGGTCTGATTTGATCCCTCCGCGTAATCAACCCCTAAACTGACCAAGAATCACTCAATTACTTGACTGTTACTCCCCTAAATCATTCCATAACAAGTTAATTACACAATAATACCCATTTTCATATACAATCATACCAAAAATAATATTTCCAATTAAATGATGATTTAACTCTGATTTTCCACGAAAATCAGAGCTAAAATTAGCCTGCAAGAAACGTATTAATGGGCTAGACACACTTTGGAGAATCAATTAACTTGGACCCTTAAATCCATTCTTAACCCAAGAATAAATCATCTCAATATAATTGGGTTTAAAACAAATAAAAGGCTCAAGCAACATATTCTAATGTAAATAAACCTTATTATATATTTTATCCTAGAGTTAAATCATCTCATTAATCCTAGGACTCAAATACATAAAGGTTTAGATTATCAAAATATATTAATTCTACTAAATTGAACTTCTATCATGCTTGACCCTTAGACCTCATCTTCTCATTAATCCTAAGCCTACACATGTCTGAAATCTAATTTAATAGAATTTTCGTGGGTCAAATTTGGGTGTTCACAACATTCCAAACCAAAACTCAGGGATAGACACCCGAAAATCAAATCAAGGATCGACATCCTTATCACAATTTATTTCCATTTCCTTTAATCCAAAAACCGACCAGGACCACAGTTAACAGACAACCTTCTGTGAACAGTCCAACAATGACAACAAAATCAATAGTTAGTAGACTATACCTCTGCTAACAACCAAGACTCTTAATCAAACCATCAACGAATCCATAACATCAATTAATCACGGAAAATGCAACCCACTCAACAGTGCAAACATCAACAAAAACAACCAACCGAGTAACATATTAAGGGTTATCCATCCTCACCTGATATGTCTCTGAAAAATCCACAACAGGATCCAAAGTAGGTTCCTCGAGGAATTGCCCAATATCAACTCCTATACAACAAACAACAAATGCTCACATAAGATGCACATAATATGCCATGAGATGCCATAAACCATAAATATATTACACCCCCTCGGTTATACGTCTCGATTTATATTTCATAAAATTATCTTTAACAGTTTTTAAACCTTTTTCCAAAAATAGTATATCATACGTATATACATGGCAAGAGTATGGATTTGTCCTCAAGAATAGGGAGATTTTCTGGTCCAAGAATCCATACTTTGTGCGCAAGAATCAAATTGGAGTCAAAATACGGAAAACCGGGTTAAAATAGGAAAAGCCGTGAACAGTAACCTACAGGCCGACGGTCATGGGGCTATGACCGCCACTTGCCAGCAGACATGTGGCCATGACCGCCACCTGAAAGCGGTCATCGCGATATGACCGCCACTAGTTGGCGGTCGTGTGTTCCAGTTTCGACAATTTTTTAGCTTTTTCCTCTTTTCTGATTTCTACCCTCAGCCATTGGATTTAGGGATTTAAACTCGACCCTAGGATCGGAAACCATGCACCCTCAGACCTTGAACACTATAAATAGAACCCTCATAACACAAATTTGGGGGGTTCGTCATTAAGCTTTTTGCTTCGGAAAACTCTATTATTTTTTTTCCTCTATTCGATTTCTTTGTTTTTCTCTGTCAGATTTCACGTGGTGTGTTGTTTAGTTTTGTCTCTGTAGTAGTTCTAGAGCCACTCAAGGTGGAACTATGGAACGAAAAGAGGGTAGAAGCAAACTACAACCCTCCAACGCGAAGAACGATGAAGAACACGCCCTTGGTGGTAACTCGGTCTCTTTCCCTCTGATTTCTCTCTGCTGCTTTGATTTTTGTCTCTGTTGTATGCTGATACTGATATGTTTACTTGAGTGTTGTCTCTAATCTCAGAACTACGTGATCTTTGAACCCAACTAGGGTACGTAGGATGTCTCTAGCTTTGGAGACGCAAGCTCAATCTTCTTCTTCCCCTTTCTTTTTATTTTGATTTCCATTTTACATATATATTGTGATTATTTGCTGCTGGAAATCTGGTTTACACACACGTACACTCGCACCAAAGCACAAGTATTCGTTTAAATTGCATATTATTTCGCCCAAGCATGGATGGGGTGCCTCATACCTTCCTATCCACGACGAACCCCCGAGTCCGGCATCTTTCGAACGCAAATCTGGTCGCTTTGTGGGCATAAAGGAGTTGTCTCTGGTTTTTCCAGGGTTTTCCATTCTAATAAAACTTGGGTGGCGACTTCATCGATTTGTCTCGAGGTGAGAAAGTTTTGGGTTCTCACACCGCAACTGGCGGTCGTCCTGAGATGACCGCCCGGCGGTCCGCGTGCCAAGTATCAAGTATTCGAAAAAAAAATCAACAAATAAATATATGGATGATGTGCAATTTATAAAGTATTCTTGAAACAAGTTCAATTTCTTTTGATGATCACATGATGGATGTTACTTCAAGACTTGCACTTTGAGAAATCTTCTCAACTTCTTGATAATGCATATTGCAATTTTCTCTTAATTGAATTCTTGAATCTTTGAATACCTATATACCTTTTCTTTGATCAACCTTTACCCAAGACCCCATTACAATGCTTTGTAAAGACCTTTTGATCTTTTTGAGAGTGTTTATTCATAATAGTGGAGTTAAGGTCTGGAATTTGCCTATGGGACTTGTTTTTCAAATTTTCATGATGTCAATTCAATTCATCTATGCATATGGTTAGTTGATTTTTGCTAAGTGATTTGTGTGAATGCTTGTATGGAGTAAGTCTCACTATTACATGGATGCTTTTTCATGAGATTTTCTTTCTTTCTTGACATATATTCTAGATATTCCTTGTAAGCTCTTGGTGATTATCTTGGAAGTATTGGTATGTGTTCTTATTGATTTGTGACTTGGTGGAGATTTTCAAAACCCTCATTTGTTTTTGTTTTATTTGCTTGAGGATAAGCAAAGTTAAAATTTGAGGAGAATTGATAACATCTAAATATTAATATTTTTATGATGGTTTTGAATGGTTTTTACTATGCTTTCTTAGTCAATTATGTGTATAACCTTTATATTATTGTGTGTTTTCATGCATTGTATCAATTAGTACTTCAATTTTTCTGATTAATTGTTTTTATCAGGAATCTATCAGTTTTATTCAAGAATGGAAATTTTTTAGCCAAGTTTGAAAACCAGACCCAATTTAGGAAACTTTTTTGCAGTGGGCATAGCTGAGTATTTTGGAGAAAGCAGAAGACCTAGACATCTAAATCAAGTGAAACCAATTTGAGAAGAAACAAGACTTCTATATCTTTGCATTGATATAAATTTCATAATTTTCGGAGTTGTCTACTAGGAGGAGCATTTAGTAGATTCCAGCCCAGAGTGTAGATTTTTTTGTGCCAACCGAGGCCCAGTATTTTGGCGATATCTCGAGCTACAGAAGTTCGATTGAGGATTTCTTTTTATGAAACTAAATCTGAGAGAATTATCTAGAAATTTCATGAAGGGATCAGAACCCAATTCTGACATCTTCTAATCGATAAGGGCCATGCACATTTCAAGTCAGAAAACAGGCAAAAGTCTAACTTGGAGTGCAAGTCAAGAATTCTATTTCCATTCAAAGAAGGAGACCCTTGAACGACATCCAGCACTAAAACCACTATAAATAGACCCCTTGGGGCGTCATATTCAAGAGGCTAAGATCAGAGGGTGAAGCTCTGCCAAATTGTTTTGGATTTAGGTCAAACACACTAGTAGGGTTAGGGTTTCTTCTCTTTCTCTCTATTAAGTGGTGCCGAATTCTCTAGCAAGGTTTAAGGATTATTCCCCTCAACTTTCCAGCAAGATGTTGAAGATCTAGAGGCACAGAATCATCAGTTTCAGAAGCACAAAATTCGAGATCAAGGAGTTGCAGAAGTCGACACCAATCTTTCTGCAGAAATCGACTACTCCTCCTTTATTCGGTTTTCCTATTATTTGATTCCATGATGAATTCTTGTGTTGATTTTGTTTATTATTATTATTTTTATGAGGAACTAATCTCTTAATCTAGGATTAGGGATGTAGCCAATTACTCTTATGCTTTTATAATGTTATTCAGATACTGTTCTTGGAATTTGTTGTGTTTGTTTGATCTATGTGTGCCGAATTGTTTGTTGCTTGCTTGATCACCAAGTTTACATTATTTTATATATGAATCTTTATTGATGACGACATGCGAGAGCTGAGTTGTTGATTAGGTTTTAGATTTGAACATCATAGATTGATTAGAGGATTAGAGATGCGAAAGTTGATAGTTATTCTTAAGGTTGATAAATTGTCTGTGCTTAATGAATTTAGTTACAAACGGTGCTAGTGAGAACTAGGTAGTTATGGACTGAATAATTGATTCAAGATGCGAGAGCTGAGAGTTAATACTTTAAGACAATTAGCCTACAATAATCAATAGACATCCAAGATCATAACTGGATATATATTATTTGCACAAGTAGCGATCGTGTAAACCCCGAACTTCTAGGTTGTTTTTATTATTTCTTTACTACACATAAATCACCCTTTGTCGAATTTTCTCTCTTTATTATTTGTTAATTTCAATTTTACTTTACCAACACTTATCAATAATCAATATTCCTAAAAATCACAAGTTGTTATTGACATAGTGCTTAAACTGTTCTCTGTGGGATCGACCTTGATTGCTATAACAAGACACTGCGCGCTTGTAGGCTAATCGTAGTGTTTAGTGCGGGTTAAAAACGCTATCAAGTTCCTAGCCGTAGCTTTAAAGGAAAAGTCATGATGGACACGATTAGTAATGATTTATACATTCCTGGCTCTGGCTTGGCTAGTGACTTGTGCATTAAGGATAATGCATTAAGGTATTTGCATAGAGTTTTGGCACCCTCATTCTATGAAAGAACTGTAGATGCGTGCAAGGTGCACTGTGATGAGCTTTTTGTACTCTTTTGCATGGTACACGGGTACAAACTCGATGGAGGATTTTTGTTGCTGTAGAATTTTGCTCGCATATGCAAGGAAGATGGCGAGATAGCGTGTGGAGGGTTGATCACTCGTATTGCGAAATTCTTAGGAATTAACTTAGCACCCTACACTTTAGCCCCTTCTAACCCTGCACTTGAAATCGTGAATAAGTATGTAGCCGAAGCCATAGATCCATACCCTTTTAGAGATGATCAGGAGGCCAATGAAGAATTTTTTTATGTGAGCACTCAACCTATCCACCGTAAGCCACCATCGTCTACATCATTTGTGGCTTCCGACTCACCAAACGTCTTTGACTTTCTCATGGGATGGGAAGCTCAAGTCGATGGTATCAGCAACATAACCAAGAACACCAAAGCTATTATATCTAACATGGAGAAATTAGTTGACACCACTGACAAGTTAGGCCGCGTTCTTTGCCCCAAATTGGATGAGCAAGAGAAGACCGTTGCGCAACTTTGGAAGAAGCTAGAGAACATTGAGAATAAGCTTGCCAAAGAGTTGTTTCATGCATTATCATTCTATGTGTTGTGTTTTTATTGCTTTATGTTTTTACTTTTATAGGATGCAGCAAAAGCTAGTCATCCTCGTGGCAATTTAAATTTCATGTCAATTGTGTTTAATTTTGGTATCATGAACACCTAGTGGCAATGCAATTTCGATTTCTTCTTACACATTGTGGTTGAATCTTATTTTCTCTCTTACTTGGATTATCTTTTGATTATGCTATACATGTTTCAATCTAAGTTTGAGGAGAGTACCTCTCCTATATGCCTATCTTTCTATCATTTGTTTCTTTTTCTTTCTTAGCCAATGAGGACATTGTCCGATTTAAGTTTGAGGAGGGGGAACAAATTTCTTTGCAATTTGTCTGTCTTTGTTTGTTTAGTGTCAATAAAGAGCATATTTTTGACTTTAATATATTGAGTATGCATGTCTTTGATCTAGATTACTTAGTAAAAAGCCATTATTTTTCAAATTTAGTTTTAAAATCGTTTTTCAAATTTTTTTTTCAAATTATTTTAAAATTTCGATTTCATAAAAAAAACTTTTTCGACAAAATAAAAAAATTGATAAAAAAATAAAAAATATTTCAAAAAAAAAACAAAAAGGTTTTCTTTGTTTTTCAAATTGTTTTCAAACCCACCATTTTATGATCAAGAAGAATTTTGTTGACGAATAACCAAGAGAGTTACTTTGAGTTTTCAAATCTTTTATAAGCAAGAAGTTTGATCTTCGATTGATTTTGTATTCATGCTTAGTTATGATGAATTCATGCAAGTTCTAGCATTCTTTGCTTTGCTTTTTTCGACACCCTAGGCATTGTTTTTCAAAATTTTGACGTCAACATATATGTCCTAGAACAAGTTTCAGATTCTTTTCAAAGCAAATTTTTCTCATAAATGCTCAATAAAAGAGATGATTTAGGCATTCTTTGTTTAAACCAACAAGCCAATAAAAAGTCCTTTATCATTATCCCTTGTTTTAACCCTTTTTGAGCCTAAATCATGATACCCAATTTTTCTTTCTTTACTCATATTTACCCACCTTTGACCCTTTGAGACCGTATGGCTATCATTCTTTTCTTTCATTATCCATATCCTTTTTCAAGATTCTTTAAGTGACTTTTGTTCTATGTTTCTATCAAGACCTTTTCTATGATAAGTGCAATTATACCTCACTTTTTCACATCCAAGGAGATACATACAATGAAGATGTTTGTACTTTCATTTGTTTCAAAGTTGTTATGTAATGTCAAGCGCACAAAAAAAAAAGAAAAGAAATCGACAAAGTCGATTCGGAAAAAAATCAAAAAAATATATAGATGATGCGCAATCTATCAAGTATTCTTGAAACAAGTTGAATTTCTTTTAATGATCACATGATGGATGTTACTTCATGACTTGCACTTTGAGATATCTTTTCAACTTCTTGATAATGCATATTGCAATTTTCTCTTAATTGAATTCTTGAATCTTTGAATACCTATATACCTTTTCTTTGATCAATCTTTACCCAAGACCCATTACAATCCTTTGTAAAGACCTTTTGATCTTCTTAAGAGTTTTTATTCATAATAGTGGAGTTAATGTCTGGAATTTGCCTATGGGACTTGTTTTTCAAAATTTTTATGACGTCAATTCAATTCATCTATACATATGGTTAGTTGATTTTTGCTAAGTAATTTGTGTGAATGCTTGTTTGGAGTAAGTCTAACTATTACATGGATGCTTTTTCATGAGATTTTCTTTCTTTCTTGACATATGCTCTAAATGATTTTCATAAGCTCTTGGTAATTATCTTGGAAGTTTTGATATGAGTTCTTATTGATTTGTGATTTGGTGGAGATTTTCAAAATCCTCATTTGTTTTTTTTGTTTTATTTGCTTGAGGACAAGCAAAGTTTAAATTTGAGGAGATTTGATAACATCTAAATGTTAGTGTTTTTATGATGGTTTTGAATGGCTTTTACTATGTTGTCTTAGTCGATTATGAGTATAATCTTTATATTATTGTGTGTTTTCATGCATTGTGTCAATTAGTACTTCAATTTTATTGATTAAGTATTTTTATCAGGAATTTATCGATTTTATTCAAGAATGGAAGCTTTTTAGACAAGTTTGGAAACCAGACCCAATTTAGGAAACTTTTCTATAGTGAGTACAGCTGAGTATTTTAGAGATAGCAGGCTATCTAGACATTGAAATCAAGTGAAACCAATTGGAGAGGAAACTATAATTCCATATCTTTTCATTAATATAAATTTCACAATTTTTTGAGTTGTGTACTGGGAGCAGCATTCAGTCGATTCCAGCCTAGTGTGCAGATTTTTCTGTGCCGACCCAGGCCCAGTATTTTGGCAATATCTCAAGCTAAAGATGTCCAATTGAGGAGTTCTTTTTATGAAAAGAAATTTGAGAGAATTATTTAGAACTTTCAAGAAGGTCAAAAAACCCATTTCAGACGTCTTCTAATCGATAAGTGCCATGAAATGTTCGGGTCAGAAAACTGGCAAAAGTCCAACTTGGAGTGCAAGTCAAGAATTAAATTACCATTCAAAGTAGGAGAGCCTAAACCGATTTTCAAACCTAAAAATAGTATAAAAGGACCCTCTAGGTCGATATATTCAGGAGGCAGAAGTCAGAGGGCGAAGTTCTGCCGAATTGGTTAGTTATTAGGTTATACACTCTAGTAGGGTTAGGGTTTTTCTACTCTTATGGATCCTCTAGGTGGTGCCAAATTTCTCATCCAATTTTCAAGGTTATTCCCCAAAACAATTCAACTTTTTCCCAGCAAAATTTGAAGGTTTAAAGACTCACAAAATCACAAGATCAAGAGCAGCAGAAATCGTCATCAGAGGAGCACAAGTCGACGCCATCACCATCAACAGAAACCGGCCAACCGACTTCACTACACTCTCTTTTATTCAATTTTCTTTCTGTCTTTTTGTTTTTTTGATGAATTCTTGTGAGATAATGATTGATTGCTATTTTATTATGAGAAACTAATTCTCTAATCTTGGATTAGGGATGTAGCCAATTACTTCTATGGTTTTATAATTGATGGATTGAGTTTATTGAATTATTTGTGTTGATTGTTCAATCTATGTGTGCCGATTTACCTATCTACTTTGGATTGATTCATATTGATTGTAAGAAGCGAGAGCTGCGTGATTTATATGATGATACCTAGAAGAACATAGATTGATTGATGCTAAAATATGCGAGAGCTGATAGTTTCTTAGGGCTTGATTGGTTGTTTCATGCTTAATAAGTTTAGTATTGATGCTAGGCTATGCAAGAGCTAGGTTGTAATCTTTGCTAGATATTTGATTCAACATGCGAGAGCTGATGATTATGACATTAGAAACAACTGCCCACAATCACACATAACCTAGATAATCTCGACACCATTAATTATAAACCTAGAAAGTATTTGTGTGAACTCCGATTTCCTAGATTGTTTTAGAAATTGATAGAACTATACATTAGAACAAGTTTAGAATTTTATTTCTTTTATTTTGCTTGTGTAGACAATACCTACGTACACCCTTAGATTGATTTGCTTAGACAATAATTATTGGTTGACTAGTTAGTACTTGATTCCTTGTTCCGTCGATCGACCTTGATTAGACTACTACACTACATAGTACACTGTACGCTTGCAGTTAACAATCATTGCATTTACTCGTGTGGTATTTGTGAGTCGTGCTGTGAATTGATCAAGAATTAAAAATTTAAAAAGTCACGCGTAAAAATAACGCATCATTTGCTCCAAATCCGAATAGGTTTTCTGCCTCTGATTCTTCCACCGACCAAGCTGCTGATGATGATGATGAGACCACTCAGTGACCTTCCTATAGATCTACTTCCCCATTTTAAGATCATGCATTTTCATATCTAGACTTACTTGCATTATGTTTGATTTCAGTTTATGTTCAGTTTGGTTATTTTGAATGTTTCTGGATATTATGCTTTCTGGTTCGTTCTCACTACTGATGCCAGATCGCTTGAATTTCTGTTTGAACATTTTTATGCTTTTATCTATATTGTTCTACATATTGTGGTTTATTACTTGATCTCTATACAGGTTATGATCTTTTCCTCCCTTATATCATTTTTTTGTGATTCCAAAAGGGGGAGAAAAGTGTGGTGTGTGTGAAAAACACACAATGATAGTTGACTGATGAATGTTGATTTCGATGTCAATGTGTGCTTATAGTTTGGATGGTTGCTTACTGATCGATTATTACTCTAACACTATTTATGTTCCTCTAGTGATTTGCGCTTACTTTGGAAAGTTCTTTAAACTAGGAGGAGCAGAGATTTAGGGGGAGAGTCATAAGTTGAGGGGGAGCTTAAATCTTAAATCACTTTAAACCCTCACATATTTGTGTTTTTCATAAATATTTTTCATCATCAAAAAGGGGGAGAATGTTGGGTTAAGGTAATTAATATGTGCAGTAGTAATTAATTAATTAGTTGTTTAGTGCTAATTAGTGGCTTAATCTAATTACCTAACCGTATGCTTAATAGATTTTGATTAATGACAAACTAAGGGTATGAAAATTTTGATCCACCACCCAAAAGTCTTGAATTAAATAATGAAATCATATTCTATAAGGTTTGAGGTTGGTAGGATTGGTATGTGTGCTAAGGGTATTATTTTATTAGGTTAAGTCTCTTTCATGCCCATGGACCATATTGGTTTTCTTACAACTTTGAGGCAAATGTTGGAGATGATTCCATACCCTATGAACGGGAAATCAAGTATAAATCAACCTAGAAAATGTTTATCTATTGATCTCGGCAGGAGTTGGAAGGATACATCTCGATTTAGCCCAAACCTAGGACCTTTAAACCTAGGTACCCGTCCAGGCTGCACTGAATTTCTGGGATTGTGTTGATTTTTTGGTACTCTTGACGCAACTTGTTATAGGCGCTCCCATACTATATAAATCTATTACCTAGCCTAGCTTAACTCAGAAAATGTTGTACTAAAGATCTGGGCAGGTCTCACAATGGATAGACTCAATTCTGATCATCCTAGGATCTTTAAACGTGGGAGTCTGCTAAGCTTTTGCTGACTTTCTTGTACTTTGGAGTCTTCTGTTGGAGGCGCTCATTTGTGCTTAAAAGCTGCAAGATTGTTTCTTTCTACTCTACAGGTACTCTATTAAAGGACTGAAAAGCTCTCACAACGATTCATTCTGATTCAGTCCAACCTAGGAGATTCAAATCTAGGCAGCGGCTCAGCATTTGCAGACCACTTTCTGGGAACTGAAGCGAAGAACATTTTGGCGCCATTGAAGCCAAATCTCGAGGTAGCAGAAAGTGACAACTAGCCATTGGATGATGAGGCTACCACTTCTCCCAGCCTCTATAATTTGAAGGAAGTCTGAAGAACTCAAGCTAGAGCTGCTATTACGAAGTCTTGAGATCATACTACTTGAGTTATACTTGCAGTTCGCCAAAAGAGCCTTAAACTGAGTGATATCTTGAAGGCTAGAGTATTGAGCTTAATTGGACATCTTCTTGACTTGGTCATTGAAGATTCCTCGCTGTGAGATCAGAAACATCTTAGTGGGAACTTGGGATTAGTTTACGAAGGTGGGATTCAACAAACCGGGGAGGCTTGTGGTGAGTGATAGGTTTGAGCTTTGCCTAGGGAAAAGCTTGTAAAAGGTTGTGGTTGAACCTGAAAAAGCCAACATATAGTGAAGGTTAGAAATCTCAAGGTGGACTCCTTGCGTAGTGGATATAGTCCTTAGTGGCGCACTATCGCTTTGCATACTTTTCTAACCTTGCTAATTTAATTATGCATTAGTCTGTGTTTTTAGTGTTCTTAATCTGCAGAATCAGGTTTAAGAAGATTCGGCAGCATTAGTGCCAAATCAAGATTTAATCGAACAAAAGGCTAATTCACCCCCCCCCCCCCCCCCCCCCCCCCCCCCCCCCCCCCCCTCTTAGCCATTTTGGGCCTACAAGAAGAACTAGAGCATCAAAACATTATAAAAGCTATTTTTCGTTAACTTAAATATTGACTTCTACTAAATTATTTACAAAAAATATAAAATAAAAATTAAAGGTTCCAATACAAATAAAAAAGAAAATATTATAGAAAAAAGTTTTAACATAATACAAAGAACAAAATTCTTGCGAAGTATAATTTGTATGTAATATGTGGAAGAGAAGAATTGGAGGATCAAAATATTCTAAAAATTATTTCTCAATAAAACAAAAAATATTAATTTCTATTAAATTATTTACAGAAAAACGATAAAGTTATAAATTGAACGTTTTGATACAAATTAGAAAAATAAGATTATATAAAATAATTGTAAAAATTTGTAACATAATACAAAGAACGAAATTCTCGTAAAGTATAATTGATATGAAATATATAAAAATTAGAAGTGAGAAATTGAAGGACCAAAATATTCTAAAAATTATTTCCAATGAAAAATAAAAATATTTAATCCTATTTAGTTTTTTTTTATAGAAAAATATGAAGTTACAAATTGAAGGTTTTAATACAAATAAAAGAAAATATTATTAGAAATAATTATACATTTTTTTAACATGATACAAAGAAACAAATTCTCACAAAGTACAAAATTTAAAATATATTTCACATATAATAATATTTTAAAATAAAAATATTATGAGACATTAAATATTAAAATAGGTATCAAAGAGGTAATATAATGTAATCTCACTACAACATAATGTTGTAATACTTTAATTAGTATAAATAAATATAATTTATTTATAATACATATTAATCAGAAGATAAGAATTAGACGATAAAACTCTATCACGTATTCAAAAAAAGTTATAGAAATTTAGGAAATTAAATATTATTGAAAAACCTATAATAACTTTGAAAAATTAACTAAGAATTAATCTAAATTTTAACAAAAGAATCATTTCTTATAAAAAATAAATAATATGATTTTTTAGAAAGTAGGTGAAAGTTAAAAAATAAAAATGTTAGTAAAAGTGATTAAAAAATAAGTTTAAAAAATACATACATAATAAACTGATATAAACGATAAACTCAAGTGATTAAACATTACTGATTCTCATTTTAACTCTATTTTTCTATAATTTAATTTAAATATTTTTATCTACATATTTTATTTATTATTTCTAAAATATTAATTATTATTATAGAAAATTATCGTTTCACGTGTATCGTATAGAGAAACTAGTATATAAAAGCGCACAAACTCAAAGGTTGATGGGTTTTGTTTCCAGACCCTGCTAAAGTTAAAAGCAATAGCTGATGGCTAGCTAGCTAGCTTTTAGCTTATGCTTACCTAAGCTATGGCTTACATTTGCCTTTCATTGTCATTTGTCATAAAACCATACCCATACAGCCTTCCCGTACCATATGATGATGTATGAGGAGGAGTCACACTTCACCAGAAGTTAAGGAAGTGTTACGTTTTTTTGATGTTAATCGAAGTTTTATTCAACTAAAGAATGAGAACAAAGAGACTCGTATAGAGTGCAGAAAGCACTAGTCATTGGTACAACGACAGGGAAAGAAAGTACAAGAGCAAGAGATACACTATGAACACTCTTGCAAGAGGAAAACAAGGCATGATTAACACTCTACGAAAGAAAGCAAGGCAATTGGCCGGTCGTGCTTAAGCGATGGCGTGATAATCATGGTAGCGGAGCATTGTTATAAAATTTTGCTAAGGGGCATAGGCTGTTGAGTCTTGGTTAGTACCCATCGAGTCGGAGGTTGGGGTTTGGTGAGTGGTTTATGAGTTCTATGTATTGTTTGTGTTTTATATGTTGTTGCATATTTATGTTTGCTTGATTTGCGAAATGACAATTTGTGGACAAGTTATGTGGGCATGAAATGGCTGAGAATGTCATACTAAAGGAAGAAAGTATTGATGTTGTGGATTCGCAAATGTGTAAAACATAGTGCATAGTATTACGGAACCTGAGAATGAATAAGGTATAAGGGAGGAAATGGTTGTGTAGGAATAGTAAGATTTTTTGGGGTAGGAATGTGGATTAGGAAAGTATTTTTTATTTAGTGCTTATCAGATCACTGTCATGGATTAAGTCAAAGCATCCTGCATTTCCTTATAGTTTTAGTGATCTGCTTGTGAGCTCTGAGGGGGTTAAAGAGTGGATTGGAGCTAAGTGTAGAATGGAGATGGTATAGTTGTTTCTGGTAGTTAGGATTTGCTGCCAGTGGTTTCATTTTCTGTCATATGTTCTTGTCGTTGTTTCTTGTCATCATTTTTATGACATCTCTTTTTGTATTTTTCTATTATCAATATAACATAATCGTTTTCATATAAAAAAAAGGGAAATGGTTGTGATTGTTGAGCTTGGTTTCCAACTTGTCATAAAGGATGCATGATGTTTATGCTAGACTTTTAAGTGTTACAAGTAGTAACATATGATGGGAAGGTTTAGGAATGGTCTGGGCAAATACCAAATGTGAAGGTATTGTAGTTGGTTTGGATTACTTGGAATTAGTTTGTGCACTACTAAGTTCTCATGAAGTATGATGATGGACTTGGAGATGTGTGTGAAGTACTACATCTTTTTGTCAGATATAAGTAGAGTGGCATTGTGGAAGTGTGGTTAGCTTATTTGGGATGCAATTGGCATGCTACAGTGTTGTTGGTGCCCATTTGGCGTGCTACAACACTGTTGGTGCACAATTGGCACGGTGCAGTGCTGTTGGTGCGCCATTGGCATGCGGCAGTGCTGCTGGTGCGCAACTGGCATGCTGTAGTACTGTTTGTGCGCAGTTGGCATGCTGTAGTGTTGTTGGTGTCCAATTGGTGCATTGTTGAGCCAATCGGTGTGCCAATTGGTACAATTGGTGTGCTTGTGCATGTACTGGTGAGCACCCGTGTGCAGGAAAAGTGCAATTTGTGGCTCAATTGGGGCAATTGGTACCATTGGCGGATTTGAGCCTCAGTGCATGCATTAGTGTGGGAATAGCGGTTTTTGAGGCTCAGCTGAGATAATTGGTTTTGATGGCCAATTGGCACAGTTGTATGTAGGTAGTGCACCTATAATGAGTTGAACAAGCGATATGAGGTATTAGTGATGAGAGAACGAGCATATGGATTATGGTAGGTTGATGAGTGATGTGTCGTATGTAAGAGTCAAGTGGAAACTTTGATGGTTAGATTTGGGAGGCTAACAGTACATTGCAGATTTTTATTTTCTTTTACTATGTGGCCACAATTTATAATGTTTTTGTAATATTCTGAAAGAAATATGCAAGTACTGTTTAGCCTATCCATTTTTACTGTGGTAAGAAGTGCTAGGTAGTTAATAGCACTAGAATCTATAAGATTCTGATTGAGTCGTCAAGGAATGTGAACCGAGTTAATGTGAGACATGATCATAAGGATATGTAAGGACTGTACATTGCAAGTATCAAGCTTTGGAGACATTAAGGAGTTGCGGTTGAACTCGAGAATGAATTTCGAGGCAAGTGGATAGCAGATACATTGGACTGAGTTAAGAGCTGAGTAGCACAGTTGAGATATTAAAAGTAATAAGGAATAATATATTCGGAAGATGATTGAGATTTATGTAAATGGGTTGATGTTATCTGTAAGGATATAGTAACGTCTAAATTTTGCGGACGAAATTCTTGAAGGAGGGGATGATGTGATACCTCAGGTACATCGAGGCCTCTAGAGAAATACTCATATAACGGGAGTCGGATGTTATTTGTCCTCCGAGGACATTTGTGTTAGTTGGACCATGTATTTGGTAGGTTGTGGGCAATGCTAATATCCTTGGCATCGATATTGGCGTGGGATTTGGTTTAGTATATGTGCTAGTAGTGGATTGAGGGCAATGGTGCGCATAGGCTTGACCTAGTGTACACAAAGGTTCGTGGTAACCCGATGGCACTGTTGGCCTATTTAGAATACCGAGTGCTCGACTTGTTTAATTGGTCGATAAAGGATGGATTATGTTGATTTGTTACTTAGGTTCAATTAGTGCATTGGAGGAAGAATTACTCAAGGGAGATACCCGTTGGCACGGAATGGTGCACAATGGGGTCACTGGGGTGCCCGTCGGTGCACAATTGGACCCGATGATGTGTAAATTTATGATTGGCCAAATCGACCAATCAGAGTGAGCCATGTGGCTTGGGAATAAGCTGCTGTTGGTATTTAGTCTGCAAGCTAGTAGGTCGGGTGTCACGAGTTGATTGGTCGGAAATAAGCACGAGGTGGCTTTTTTTGTACAAATGGCATCTCAAGAGCAAGAGGTGGCAAGTGGGGTGATGACTAACTTACTTGGTCACTATTTTAAGGTGCAAGCAAGCACCTCTCACCCATTCTAATTAGACTAATTAGTGCTAAGAGAGAGAGGAGAGGAGGAAGAGAGAAAAGAGGGGAAAAGAGGAGAGTGAGCCTAAGGGGTTCTGCTCTCAGGCAAACTGATCCCTGGCCACTAAAATAGTCATTCCAACCAAACCACTGGTTTGAATTGAGTGAAATCAAATCCTATGATTAGCTAACATCCATAACCATGGTCCAACCACGGTTCGACCACCTGCCCGAATCAACGGTTCTATGTGTGTGACCCTGTAGGAACTTGTAACGTCCGGCAATGATTGTAAAATCTCATTTTACAATCATAAACAAAGAGCGGCGTCTAGCAACACATCATTGCTACCCGAACGACAAGATCAGTACTGATTCTCTATGCCTCGGAATATGTCATCGTCCTTTCGTCCCATTATCAAGATCAAACATGAGACATGGAATATGCCAATCTCATATATGTCTAATCTATGTTTCTTGATCCC
>JAKUCV010001352.1:34219-49485 GCA_028386065.3 Turnera subulata
ACTCTACAACATCGATGTTTTGAGTAATTGAGCTCCAGACAACTTTGGCCGAGTCTCAAGAACATCGATGTTGGACTCTACAACATCGATGTTTTGAGTTCCAGCAATGTTCAGGACTTGGCAGTAGCATAATAACATCGATGTTGGAATAGAACATCGATGTTGTAATTTTCTGAACCCAAAAACATCGATGTTTAAATATAAACATCGATGTTGTTTGAATTCTGAAATTTCAACCAAATTGGCCGAACTCAAATAACATCGATGTTTAACTTTTAAACATCGATGTTGTTGAGAAGTTGCATGAGAACATCGATGTTTGTCCTACAACATCGATGTTTTAGTGATTCGGCCGAAGCCAATCATCATGCCAACATCGATGTTGGTCATACAAACATCGATGTTTTGGCCCAAATGTTCATGAACAGCAATTGCTCAAAACACAAACCGACACTCGGTTTTTCTTAGTCGAACCATTCGACCTACTGCCAGAAACTCTTGATTGACATCTCATATCAATCAACTACTCGGTTTTTCAAAACTCTTTTGACAAAACACTTAACATCAAACACATATATCACATATACAATTGAAATCAACATACAATTATCATGCTACATCTCACATAACATATCAATTGTACATGCATGAACATATCACCATATGCACATGAATCCAGTTCAGAGCTTCACAAGAAGGCTCCGATACCACTGTAAGTTTCCTAAGAGCTATATGACACTCATATAAAGGCTCATCAAGCAGCGGAAAGATAGGAAACTACCCTAGAACCACATGTGAGGCTACAAAAACGAATAACAAATTTTACTTACTTGGAGATTAGGATCTTTCACCTAATTATGAGTATAGAACCAGCAAGAGCAGGATGAAAACGTCCCCTCCTCTACGGTATCCACACGAACCTTGATTGTCCCGGAAACGTCACACGAATCCAAGAACGGGCACTCCCACTTGGTGTGCTAGCAACAAGAAAGGGAGCTTGTGTATATGGGTGTGTTTGTACTTCCTTTTTTCACACAAAGAAGAGAAGTTTCAGAGAGTGTTTTTGGGTGCTTCAAAAACGTGGTGAAGGGCAGAGAATGAGCAAATGATCTGATCAATTAGCCACTCAAAAACCCCCACTCAATAAGCATGATTGATTAGTGTTAATGGCCAACACTATGGCCCCATGATAATGACTTTCATTATTATGCTTCCACTAAAACACAACCAGACATAAAACACTCACAAAGCACTAAGTTTGACCCAATAATTCTGGTAATTAATGAGCCAAAACGACCTTGGTTCAACCATGGTCCAACCACGGTCCAACCACACCCGGTCCAACCATGGTCCAACCACGGTTCGACCACCTGCCCGAATCAACGGTTCTATGTGTGTGACCCTGTAGGCACTTGTAACGTCCGGCAATGATTGTAAAATCTCATTTTACAATCATAAACAAAGAGCGGCGTCTAGCAACACATCATTGCTACCCGAAAAATTACATCTATAAGAAACACTAATGACATACATATAACGTTCCATGTAGTGTTCTTATGTGGGTCGGTCCGGTCCACAAGTTCTCTAACTTGTACCCGTATGTAGAATTCATATCACATATAAATTCACAACATACGCTAGTCTTAATTTATTATTACAACCCGTCCATAATAATAACCGACTAGGGACATTTAAGAAAATACCAAATATATAAACTAGGGTTATAAATATGTGCAAGTAATTATCTTATAATCATATTTATTGGAATAACCTCAATGTATATACATGACTACAATCATCCATAGATTGGCTTTTGGGCATATAACTAACACTTGGGGAGACCTATGGCATGATGTGGGTGCACACGGTGCCTGGTCGGTCATGCTGGAGCGGGGGCGTGACAGGCTTGTTATACTTATGACGTCCTCCCTGTCGTACCTCAGTCCAAGGTCCCACAAGAAGTTAATCACCTCCCTTCGCTGCTGCAGGTTTCGAGGTGAGAGAAATTTTGCCATTGGCTGCACCACAGGCTGGATACCCCCCAAGGGAGCGTCGGGCTAAACCACTAGCTGGGCTGTTGGTAGAACTTTTTTAGCCATGGCTCCTGGTAGCGGAGGAGCTGGCTACTGGCAGGAGTACTGTTGGGCCCCCAATAGTGTAGAGCCACCCGGTACTTGTGCTGTAGGCAGTTGAGTTGGGACCTATTGTGCCCCAAACTGTTGAACCACAGGCTGTTGCAGCGCAGGTTGTTGGACCGCAGGTGGTTGATAACATCTAAATGTTAGTGTTTTTATGATGGTTTTGAATGGCTTTTACTATGTTTTCTTGGTCGATTATGTGTATAATCTTTATATTATTGTGTGTTTTCATGCATTTTGTCAATTAGTACTTCAATTTAGCTGATTAAGTATTTTTATCAGGAATTTATCGATTTTATTTGATAGCGTTTTTTTTTAACCCACACTAAACAATACGATTAACCTGCAAGCGCACAGTGTCTTGTTATAGCAATCAAGAACGATCCCACAGAGAACAGTTTAAGTACTATGTCAATAACAACATGTGATTATTTAGGAAGAATGAAATTATATGAGAGTTGGTAGACTAAAATCGAAATTAACAAATAAAATAAAATCGGTATGGGGTTATTTATGTCTAGTAAAGCAATAATAAAAACAACCTAGGAGTTCGGGGTTCACACAATCACTACTTATGCAAATAATATATCAGGTTATGATCTTGGATGTCTATTGATTGTTGTAGGCTAATTGTCTTAAAGTATTAACTCTCAGCTCTCGCATGTTGAATCAATTATTCAGTCCATAACTACCTAGTTCTCACTAGCACAGATTATAGCTAAATTCATTAAGCATAGACAATTTATCAACCTTAAGAATAACTATAAGCTTTCGCGTCTCTGGTCTTCTAATCGATCTATGATGTTCAGATCTAAAACCTAATCAACAACTCAGCTCTCGCATGTCACCATCAATAAAGATTCAGATCTAGAATAATATAAACTTGGTGATCAAGCAAGCAACAAACAATTCAGCACACATAGATCAAACAAACATAATAGATTCCAAGAATAATATCCGAATAAAATTATAAAACCATAAGAGTAATTGGCTACATCCCTAATCCTAGATTAAGAGATTAGTTCCTCATAAAAATAATAATAAAAACAAAATCAAAACAAGAATTCATCATGGAATCAAACAACAGAAAAACCGAATAAAGGAGGAGTAGTCATTTTCTGCAGAAAGATTGGTGTCGACTTCTGCAGCTCCTTGATCTCGAATTTGATGCTTCTTAAATTAATGATTTTGTGCCTCTAGATCTTCAATATCTTGCTGGAAAGTTGAGTGGAATAATCCTTGAGCCTTGCTAGAGAATTCGGCACCACCTAATATAGAGAAAGAGAAGAAACCCTAACCCTACTAGTGTGTATGACCTAAACCCTAAACAATTTGGCAGAGCTTCGCCCTCTGACTTCTGCCTCCTAAATATGTCGACCTAGAGGGTCCTTTTATACTGGTTTTAAGGCTGAAAATCGGTTTAGTCTCTCCTTCTTTGAATGGTAATTGAATTCTTGACTTGCACTCCAAGTTGGACTTTTGCCTGTTTTCTGATCCGAAATGTACACGGTACGTATCGATTAGAAGACTTCTGAACTAGCTCTTGGGCTCGTCATGAAAGTTCTAGATAATCATTTAATATTTCTTTCTATAAAAAGAACTCCTCAATTGGACTTCTGTAGCTCAAGATATCGCCAAAATACTAGGCATGGGTTGGCACATAAAAATCTGCACTCTGGGCTGGAATCGACTGAATGCTCCTCCCAGTAGACAACTCCAAAAATTATGAAATTTATATCAATGGAAAGATATGGAAGTTTATTGTCTTCTCCAATTAGTTCCACTTGATTTCAATGTCTAGATATTTTGCTATCTCCAAAATACTCAGCTATACTCACTGCAGAAAAGTTTCCTAAATTGGGCCTGGTTTCCAAACTTGGCTAAAAAATTTCCATTCTTGAATAAATTCGATAAATTCCTGATAAAACGCTTAATCAGCAAAATTGAAGTACAAATTGACACAATTCATGTAAACACATAATAATATAAAGATTATACACATAATTGATTAAGAAAAGATAGTAGAAGCCATTCAAAACCATCATAAAAACACTAACATTTAGATGTTATCAAATCTCCTCAAACTTAAACTTTGCTTGTCCTCAAGCAAATAAAACAAATAAAACAAATGAGGGTTTTGAAAATCTCCACCAAATCACAAATCAATAAGAACTCATATCAAGACTTCCAAGATAATTACCAAGAGCTCACAAGAGAGATTCAGGATATATGTCAAGAAAGAAAGAAAATCTCATGAAAAAACATCCATGTAATAGTCAGACTTACTCCATACAAGCATTCACACAAGTCACTTAGCAAAAATCAACTTCCCTTATGCATAAATAGATGGATTGACTTGACATCATGAAAAGTTTGAAAAACAAGTCCCATAGGCAAATTCCAGTCCTTAACTCCACTATTATGAATAAACACTCTCAAAAAGATCAAAAGGTCTTTATATAGGTTGTAATGGGGTCTTGGGTAAAGGTTGATCAAAGAAAAGGTATATAGGTATTCAAAGATTCAAGAATTCAATTAAGAAAAAATTGCAAAATGCATTATCAAGAAGTTGAAAAGATTTCTCAAAGTGCAAGTCTTGAAGTAACATCCATCATGTGATCATCAAAAGAAATTCGACTTGTTTCAAGAATACTTGATAAGTAGCACATCATCCATATGTTCTGGATTTTTTTTATCGACTTTGTCGATTTTTTTCTTCTTTTTCCTCTTTTTTTTTTCAATGCATTTTTTTTTTGAGCGCTTGACATTTCATAACAGCATTGGAACAAATGAAAGAACATACATCTTCATTGCATATATCTCTTTGGATGTGAAATAGTGAGGTATAATAGCACTTATCATAGAAAAAATTTTGATAGAAACATAGAACAAAAAATCACTTAAAAGAATCTTGAAAAAGGGTATGGATAATGAAAGAAAAGAATGATAGCCATAAGGTCTCAAAGGGCTAAAGGTGGGTAAATATGGGTAAAAAAAAAAAAATTAGCTATCATGATTTAGGATCAAAAGGGTTAAACAAAGGATAATAATAAAGGTTAGGCGTTTTATTGGCTTTCTGGTTTAAACAAAGAATGCCTAAATCATCTCTTTCATTGAGCATTTATGAGAAAAATTCGATTTTAAAAGAATCTGAAACTTGTTCTAGGACATATATGTTGACGTCAAAATTTTGAAAAACAATGCATAGGTATCGAAAAATGCAAAGCAAAGAATGCTAGAACTTGCATGAATTCATCATAACTAAGCATGAATACAAAATTAATCAAAAATCAAACTTCTTGCATAAAAGATATAGACTTTAAAAACTCAAAGTAACTCTCATGGTTATTCATCAACAAAAATTCATCTTGATCATAAAAAGGTGGGTTTGAAAACAATTTGAAAAACAAAAAAAATTTGGATTTTCCAAAATTTTTTATTTTTTGTCATTCTTTTATTTTTTATTTTTTATTTTAAAAGTTTTCTTTTTGTTTTTTTTTTTGAAATCAAAAGTAAAAACAATTTGAAAAAACAAATTTTTTTTTAAATTTTCCAAAAATTTTTATTTTTTATCATTTTTTATTATTTATTTTTTTATCGAAAAAGTTTTCTTTTTGTTTTTTTTTGAAATCAAAAGTTAAAAAAAATTTGAAAAACAATTTTGAAAAAGGATTTTAAAAACAAATTTGAAAAATAATGGCTTTTTACTAAGTAATCTAGAATCAAAGATATGCATACTCAGTATATTAAAGTCAAAAACATGCTCTTTATTGACACTAAACAATAAAAAACAAATAAATAAAAAAACAAACAAATGAATTGCAAAGAAATTTGTTCCCCTTCCTCAAACTAATTCGGACAATGTCCTCATTGGCCAAGAAAGAAAAAAAAAAAGACAAAGGATAAAAAGGTAGGCACATAAGAGAGGCACTCTCCTAAACTTAGATGAAAATATGTATAGCATAATCAAAAGATAATCCAAGTAAGAGAGAAAGTAAACTAAGGCTAAAAAGAGTGGGAGATTAAAACAAAAATCAAGAAAAACCTAAAGGAGCTAGGGGTAGAAATCGGCACTAGAGTGTAGAGCTCTAGAGTTTGAATGTTTTTGGTGTGGAAAAATATGAGAGGTATGGTTCGTATTTATAGGGCTCTAAGGTGGTGGAAAGGTACCTTGTTGATGCCGAATTATAGTCCTATGGGTACTAGGAATCTTCCTCAAACTAGTAATCAAAGTGGGTGTGCTCTAGGAATCCTATTTCTCCAAGGAATACAAAATCCCTAACCTAAACAAAATAAAATCTAAATCCTAATCCTAAAGACTAAAGGAATACTAACCTATATATTTTTGGTGGGTCTAACACACTAAAAACCCTTTTTTTATTGTCGATTTTTCTGAAATGTTTTCTGATTTTTTTTGATTTTCTATTTTCTAATTTTTATCTTTTTAATATATTATGAAAAAGTGAAAAGTCCTAGGGTACTAGAAAAATTAAGAAATCCTAAAGATTAATCCTAAAAATTGTCTCCTCAAACTTAGCCTAAACTTTATTATGAACTTGCCATAGGAATCCAAGGGTATATGCTAGATCGATATGAATGCATAAAAACAAATAAATTCAAACAAAGCACTCAAGTAAGTCATCACACAAATTGCACAGAAAAGTAAAAGTTTGAGTTTAAGAAAGGCTTCTCTGGTCAATTTGATGAAGAATTCGACTTGACCCTTCTTGATGTGGTTGATCTTTCCTTGAAAATTCCTTCTTGCTTGCAATCTGTATAGACTAAAAAACTAAAATTAATAAAAATAAAAGACTCAAAACACTAATTTACCTTAATTTTATGGATTGCCTCCCACACAGCGCTTCTTTACTGTCGTCTTAGCTGGACTTGCTCATTGGAGGGTTATGGTGGATCATGAAGCTTCTCAATGAATCGCCTCCCTTGAAAATCGCCATCATAGAAAATCTTGAGTTTTTGGCCATTCACTTTGAAATTTCCATCTCTTTCATTGTATATTTCCACATCTCCATTCGGAAGTAGGTTTGACACCTTGAATGGTCCCATCCAAGGGGAATTGAGCTTTCCTTTCCATTTGGAATCATAAAGGAGCACTTTGTCACCTTGCTTAAACTTTCGTTTCTTTGAACTTTCCACCGATATCAAAGGCTTTGTTGAAACTTGACATGAGCTTGCTTGTTGCGTTACTACCACAATATCTGCATCCTTTTTTGAAGAAGTTTCATGATTGGTTGGAGTAGAGGATATTGGAGCAGCTTGCTTCTGCATTCTTTCTCCATGCAACTTCAAGTTTCGACCGTTCACTTTAAAAGCTCCTTTCTCCTTGTCCCAAACTTCCACAGCTCCATGAGTAAGGCTTTCTGATACTATGAAGGGCCCAGACCACACGTTAAATTTAGCACTAAAATGCATCACCAAGTCACCTTTCACGAACTCTTGCTTCTTGATAATCTTTGGGTGTTCATCTCCTCTTCCTTTCATTGGACAAAGTAATGTTGGTGCGACATCTGGTGGTCGGGTGATTTCATCAACTAGAAAGCAATTATTTGTTGCATCATTGTTCACTGCCTTGACAATTTTATTAATGGCATTCTCTTGAAAACAATTGTCTTCCTCGAGAGGTCCTCTTATTGCTCGAAAGACATCAAACTCGACCTTGTCATTCCCTATCTGGAGAGTAAGCTTTCCATCACGAACATCAATTTGAGCTCCAGCAGTAGCTAAGAATGGTCATCTAAGAATAATCGGCATCTGGAAATCAACCTCCATTTCGAGCACCACAAAATCCACTGGCACAAAAAATTTTCCAACCTGGATTGGAATGTCCTCTAATATCCCTGTTGGGTGTTTGACTGATTGGTCGGCCAGCTGAAGAGAGATGCTAGTCGGCTTCAGTTCTCCAATTTCTAGCTTCTCCGCAATCCGCTTGGGTATAATACTAACACTGGCTCCCAAATCACATAATGCTCTTTCAATACACATAGAACCAGTGTGGCAAGGGATAGAAAAGCTTCCAGGATCCTTCAATTTTGGTGGCAACTTGTTTTGTAAGATTGCACTGCATTTCTCCGTAAGCGCCACCATTTCATAATCTTCTAGCTTCCTTTTCCTGGTAAGAATATCCTTAAGAAATTTGGCATAAGCAGGCATTTGAGAAATTGCTTCAATAAATGGAACATGAATGTATAATTTCTGCAAATGTTTAAGAAATCGCCCGAATTTTTTGTCTTGTTTGCTCTGTTGAAGTCGTTGAGGGAATGGTACTGGTGGTTCAAAAGCTTTGACTTCTGGCCATAATTCCTTCGGTTGCTCTCTTTCTGCTCTGCTAGCTTCCACTTAGGAATCCACTCATCTTACTTCTGCTTCTTCTCTTATGCTTCCTTGTTAGTTGATTGCACTTCTACTTCAGGTTCCTTCTCCTCTTCTTTTTGCTTGAAGGTGGTTTCGGCATCCTCTTCAGGTTGATGTATATCCTCCAATTGCTTGTCGCTTCTAAGCATTACAGCTTTGACATGCTCGCTTGGATTAACCATAGGTTGCTCCAGTAAGTTTCCTGGGACTCTCTTGATTGCCTCAACTTGCTGCGTGATTTGTGTTAGTGTAATATGCCCAAAAGCCAATCATGGATGATTATTTGTAGTCATGTATACGCATTAAGGTTATTCCAATAAGTATCGTTTATTAGATAAACGCTTGCACATACTTATAACCCTGGAATATTTCATATTCTTAAATTGTCCCTAGTCGATTATTATTATGGATGGGTTGTAATAATAAATTAAGGCTAGCGTATGTTGACAATTGCATATGTGATATGAATTCTACATACGGGTACAAGTTAGAGAACTTGTGGACTGGACCGACCCACATAAGAACGCTACATGCAACGTTATATGTTTGTCGATAGCGGTTCTTATATGTATTGTCCTTAGACCTGTGATCATCAAGGTTCCCAACATATGAGTCGTATACTTTGATATTACTCTTGGATATTTCGTAATTGAGTAGACTTAGTGTAATCATTGGGTATATGACAAATGTGTAGTGGGTTTTGTATGATCTAGAGGGGATTCGTCCAACCCATATAACGGGTATATTATCGGATGGTTTCTTGATAGAGTTGAACCGTAAATGCATGGCCATGCTCGGATTATGATATGCGATATCACTCGTATCCGTTTTACACGGTTAACTCGAGGATCAAGAAACCGAGATTAAACATATGCGAGACTGACATATTCCATGTCTCGTGTTTAATCTAGATAATGGGACGAAGGGACGATGACATGTTACGAGGCATAGAGAATCAGTACTGATCTTGTTGTTCGGGTAGCAATGATGTGTTGCTAGACGCCGCTCTTTGCTTATAATTGTAAAATGAGGTTTTACAATTATTGCCGGACGTTACAAGTGCCTACAGGGTCACACACAAAGAGCCGTTGATTCGAGCAGGTGGTTGAACCGTGGTTGGACCAGGTGTGGTTGAACCGCGGTTGGACCGTGGTTGGACCGTGGTCGTTTTTGGGCTGGTTTGGTTCAATAAAAGTCAGAATTATTGAACCAAACCTGAGTGCATGTGATGTGGAATCCCATTAGTGGAGACATGATTATGTGGAGATATAATGATGAAAGATAATGGGCCAATGTGTTGGCCATTATTCCTATTGTCTCTTAGCACTAATTGGAGTAGAGTAATCAGATTACTCTAGTCTTCATCTTCATCACTTGAGTCTGAAAAAAATTCAGAGCATTCACCCTAGAGAGAGCTTGAGAGAGTCTTGAGTTTCAGACACACCTTCTTTGAGAAAGAAGAGAGAAACACCACAACCACACAGCTCCCGGATTTCCGCAGCTAGCACCGCGACCGGGAGAGCTCGGGTTGGAGATCGTGTGACGGTTTCCGGCTATCACGGTTCGTGTGGATACCGTAGAGGGGCGAGGCCTTTTGTCTGGCTCTAGCTGATTCGGTTCTACAGTTGGGTGAAAGACCTCAACCGTTACAGGTATGAAAAATTGTTTTTCGGTTTAGCTACCTTCACTTGGATCCTCCATGTGTATCCGGTATTTCCGCTGCGCATACATGTTGTATTTTGTGCTTTTGATTGTCAATTGCATGAACCGGATACTTACAGTGGTAGCGGAGCCACCTTGTGAAGTTCTAAACCGGATTCATGTGCATATGTGTGATATGCCACGTTAATTTGTTTGTTCATTTAGTATATGTGATATGCTGAACATGATAGTATATATGATATGCTAGGCTCATTTAGTATATGTGATATGCTGAGTTCGTTTTAGTATATGTGATATGCTGAGTTCGTTTTGGTGTATGTGATATGCTGAATCCGTTTGTATATAAGTGTTATATTACGAACATGCTAGTATATAAGATATGCTGAATTCATTTTGTATAAGTGATGTGCTAAATGAATTGTGTACATGTTGATGTGTTTTTGTCAAAAAAATTTTGACAACAAGAACTTGATTGGTATGTGATATCAATCAAGATGTTCATGGCAGTAAGTCGAAGAGTCCGACTAGGAAAAATCGAGTGTCGGTTTGTGTATAGAACGATTGTCGTTCTAGTACAGCTAGGCCATAACATCGATGTTGGTGAGACCAACATCGATGTTGGCATGAAGTTTAGCCTTGGCAGAACCTTCATAACATCGATGTTGTGTGACAAACATCGATGTTCTGATGAAGGTTAGCCTCGGCCGAATCATCACAACATCGATGTTGTGTGACCAACATCGATGTTCTCATGCAAAACACTTAACAACATCGATGTTATGAGTTACAACATCGATATTATTTGAGCTCGGCCAAATTGGTTTGAGTTCCAGAGCTGCAACAACATCGATGATTGAGTGTCAACATCGATGTTCTTGAGTTCCAGAACCCAAACATCGATGTTTAACTGTTAAACATCGATGTTAAAATGCTACTGCCAATACTTGAATTTTCAGAAACTCATCAACATCGATGTTGTAATGTCCAACATCGATGTTATTGAGCTACTGCCAAAAACTTGAACTTTCGAATTCTCACAACATCGATGTTGTAATGTCCAACATCGATGTTATTGAGCTACTGCCAAAAGGTTTGGAGCTCGAATTCTCACAACATCGATGTTGTAATGTCCAACATCGATGTTATTGAGGTATTGCCAAATAGTTTGGAGTTAAGTTACTCAAAACATTGATGTTGAAATGTTGAACATCGATGTTCTTGAGGCTCGGCCAAATAGTTGGGAGAATCAGATTCTCAAAACATCGACGTGCATATAATTTTTGGGCCGGGCGTGCTACCTCTGCGTAGCGGCTTATATTGCATATGATGCATTGTTATTGTATATGAGATACATAATTTGTGAATTACGTGCATGACATGTATGCATACAATTGTTGACAAGTATTCATCATTGCTTAGATCAACATTTGGTAGGTTTTGCCAAAGCAAGGTGCCAATGTTTATCCTAGCAAGATGTGATGGCATAATTGTTATGCATGGAAACAATTGTTGATGTAAATATTAAGTTCTTAGTTGCCTTTCGTGGTAAGCACTCATCATTGCTTCGATCAACAAATGGTAGGTTTTGCCAAAGTAAGGTGCCTTTGTTTATCTTAGCAAGGTGCGAGTGGATAATTGTAATATCTCGACTGCTTATTGTGGGTTTGGACTTAACTAAGTCATCTTAATAGGATTAAGGACTTAGAGGCAAGGGTTGAGTAATGTCTATGAGATAGATATGGACAAAGTGTTGTTCACTCAACTATCCAAGAGTTACATGAGATGTAATTGACAAGAGTTGTCTACCTAAATAACTATTGATATATGCGATCAGCCAAAGCTGACATATGTTGTAGTGAAATATGGATCTTGGCCTACTTATATAATTGTCTTGATTTATGTAGTAGGAGCACATTTAATAGAATTCCTTGTTAAATGTATTTGTATGCATGACTCTTATTTGTGTGAGTTGATCATTGTTGTAGAGTATCCATGGCACAAAACACTAGCACATTGTCACTGCGATCGGTCCTTGAGAAGGAAAAGTTAAACGGGAACAACTTCCTGAAATGGTATCGTAACTTGAGGATTGTCCTCAAACAAGAAAAGAAATTGTATGTCCTCGAAGGGCCCGTTCCGAGTGAACCGGCGCCTAGTGCACCAAGGGCAGAAAGGGATGCTTACAAGAAGCATCTAGATGATGCATTGGATATAGGATGCCTCATGCTTGTTAACATGGAATCTGAGCTTCAGAAGCAACATGAGAACATGGGGGCGTTCGATATGATCGAACACCTTAAGATGCTCTTTGAGGAGCAAGCAAGGCATGAGAGGTACGAGACCTCTAAGGCATTGTTCCAATGAAGAATGGATGAATCATCTCCCGTCAGACCTCATGTGCTAAAGATGATTGGATACATCGAAAGCCTTGAGGGTCTAGGGTTTCCTTTGCAGAAGGAATTGGCTGTTGACCTAGTCCTGCAATCGTTGCCGGATAGCTACGGTCAATTTGTCATGAACTTCAATATGAACCATCTTGACAAGTCCTTGTCCGAGTTGCTCAACATGTTGGGAACAGCTGAGCAACAAATGAAGGCAAGTAAATCCAATAGCATATTGATGCTTGGAGGTGGCAAAGGAAAGGGTAAAGCTAAGATGAAGAAATCCACCAAAAAGTTTGGTGCATCTTCTTCACAAATGCTGAAACCTAAAGGTGGTATTGCAAAGGAAGGCGAATGCTTCCATTGCAAGAAGTCTGGCCATTGGAGACGGAACTGCCCGGTTTATCTTCAAGAGTTGAAGAAGAAGAAGGGAAGTGAGACTTCCACTTCAGGTATGTTCGTTATAGAAGCGAATATCTCTATCTCTGCATCATGGGTATTAGATACCGGATGTGGTTCTCACATTTGTGTAAATGTGCAGGAACTAAGAAAGAGTAGGAGATTGGCTAAGGGTGAGATAGACCTACGTGTGGGAAATGGAGCAAGAGTTGCTGCATTAGCCGTAGGAACTTACTATCTATCCTTACCGAGTGGTTTAGTTTTGGAACTAGACGATTGCTATTATGTACCAACCATTAGCAGGAATCTGATTTCTGTATCTTGTCTTGACAAGAAAGGATTTTCATTTGTAATAAAGGACAATTGTTGTTCCATTTATTTCAATGATGTATATTATGGTGGTGCATATTTGAGCAATGGTTTGTATGTTCTAAACCTAGAAACCGCAATCTATAACGTTAACACGAAGAAGGTTAGAACGAATGATTCCAATGAAACGTACCTTTGGCATTGTCGTTTAGGCCATATAAACGAGACTCGTATATCTAAACTCCATAAAGATGGACTTTTAGACTCATTTGATTATGAATCATTTGAGACGTGTGAGTCGTGTTTGTTAGGCAAAATGACGAAGGCTCCTTTTACCGGTAAGGGTGAGAGAGCATCGGATTTATTAGGTCTTATACATAGTGATGTATGCGGACCTATGTCCACACAGGTTAGAGGTGGTTTTTCATACTTCATTACATTTACTGACAATTTCAGTAGATATGGCTATGTGTATCTAATAAGACACAAGTCAGAATCCTTTGAAAAGTTCAAAGAATTCAAGAATGAAGTACAGAATCAACTCGGTAAAAGTATTAAGATGCTTCGATCAGATCGAGGAGACGAATACTTAGACCGAGAATTCCTTGATCATCTAAAGGAGTGTGCTATAGTATCACAGCTCACTCCGCCGGGTACGCCTCAATGGAATGGTGTATCCGAAAGGAGGAATAGAACCTTGTTGGACATGGTTCGTTCGATGATGAGTCAAGCTGACTTTCCTCCTTCGTTTTGGGGACATGCATTATTGAGTGCAGCTTTTACACTAAACCGTATTCCATCTAAATCCGTCGAAAAGACACCATAAGAGATATGGACTGGGAAACGTCCCAATTTGTTTTTTATGATAATTTGGGGTTGTGAGGCTTACGTTGTTAGAACCTATGTCTTCATGGTTCATTCATTACAGGTTTTGATAAATGACAAACCAAGATCATAACAATGATGAAGCAAAAAGAAATCAAACAAACAAGCACTCAACCAAAGTGATCAAGAATTCAAGTGAAGATATAATCAAGAAGCAAAGGATCAAAGTGAATGATCACAAGAATTGAAGAGCCAAGAAAGAAGAGTTAGATCCATAAATTGTACAAGGTATAACACTCAACTCTTCTAGGACATTGGATCAAATAAGATGAATTTTGCTCATGCATAACATAACATACTTCCAAGCATAAAAATGTTTTTCGAGCCATGAACATCGATGTTGTGGATTTAAACATCGATGTTCCTGCCTTTGCACAATTCTTCAAAACAGGCAGAAGGCTCAGAACATCGATGTTGGCATCCCAAACATTGATGTTCTAGTGACCGTTGCTTTTAAAACTAGTCACAACATCGATGTTCTATATTGGTCAGTTTCAATTTGATTTTGTCGAACCAAAATAACATCGATGTTGTCATCTAAAACATCGATGTTCCTGCCTTCAAAAATTTTCTAAGAAATGGCAGAAGTATCAAAACATCGATGTTGTGTTTTAAACATCGATGTTGTGTTTAAGTTCAGGTTTTCCAAAATTTGACAGAAGTGCCAAAACATTGATGTTCGACTTACAACATCGATGTTGCCACAGTTGATTTTAAAACAACTTTTGCCGTGACCATAAAACATCGATGTTCATGTAAAAACATCGATGTTCTCTACATTCAAGCATTTTTTCAATATTTGGCAGTAGAGAGAAAACATCGATGTCGCCTTCTCCAACATCAATGTTTCCATCAACAACATCGATGTTCTTCAGGCAAACATCGATGTTTTACTAGCCGTTGGCTCAATTATTCAAATCCAATGGACAAACATCGATGTTGTGTGACAAAACATCGATGTTGTGCCGTTGGAATCAAACACCTTTTTCAGACAAGCATGCTAACTTTTCTTAAAGTGTTCAGAACTTGTTCCTAACGACTATATGCATGTTTTGAGCTATAAATAGAGGCCTTAAACCTCTCTTTCAAAAATGAATCAACTCTCTACATTCAAGCATTCATT
>JAKUCV010001354.1:8715-19924 GCA_028386065.3 Turnera subulata
AGTAGGTTTCTTGATAGAGTTGAACTGTTAAATGCATGGCCATGCTCGGATAGGGTGATATGATGATATCACGGGTATCCGTTTTATACAGTTAACTCGAGGATCAAGAAACCGAGATTAGACATATACGAGATTGACGTTTCCATGTCTCGGTCTAATCTTGATAATGGGACGAAGGGACGATGACATATTCCGAGGCATGGTGAATCAGTTCTGATCTTGTCATTCGGGTAGCAATGATGTGTTGCTAGACGCCGCTCTTTGTTTATGATTGTAAAATGAGATTTTACAATCATTGCCGGACGTTACAAGTGCCTATAGGGTCACACACATAGAACCGTTGATTCGAGCAGATGGTTGAACCGTGGTTGGACCATGATTGAACCGGGTGTGGTTGGACCGCGGTTGGACTGGGGTTGGACCGTGGTTGGACTAGGGTCGTTTTTGGGATGGTTTGATTCACTAAGCATCAGATTAGTGGAGTCTTTAATGCATCCATGTGATGAATATTCCCACTAAGTGTTAATGGAAACATGTTGGCTATGTTGGCCACTTTGTTTTGCCTTTATGAGTTGGCATACACATGGTTGTGTATGGGTATTATGGATGTGTGGGGATAGGCATGGTGAGCTGATGACTCTACCTCTCTCTCATGTTTTTGGCTCCCCTCTTCTGCTTGTGCTTGTTTTTCATACTACTCATACACATCCTCTCAACCTCTCTTCTTCTTTGTGAAAGAAGGAAGAGAACAAAACACCCAAAAACACCACATAGTTGTAGCTCCCATTTTGTTGCTAGCACATCAAGTGGGAGTGCTCGAGGCTTGATTCGTGTGACGATTCCAAGCCATCACGGTTCGTGTGGATACCGTAGAGGAGCAGGGCTTCTTCTTGCTCTTACTGATTCTACACAACTATTAGGTGAAAGACCCTAATCTTACAGGTACGCAAATTTTGTTATACGGTTTACTAGCTTCACATGTGTTCTTGGTTGTTTCCCTTGTCTTCCGCTGCATATCTCCTCTTTTATATGAATGTCATATAGCCTAGGGAAACTTGCACTTTCTACATCCCAGAATCTATTATAAAAAAAAAGAATTAAATTGCTAATCGGTTTCGGACGGTCTAAGACTTTAAGACTCCTAAATTTTTTCATAACTAATAGTTGGGAAAACAATCACACCTGAGCTTTAAAATTATTGTGTAAAAGAATGCTTATGAGGGTTATCTAGACGAATGGAGATGGGCTGATCGATCAAATGTTTGGAGAAACTTAGTTTCTTTAGATCATAAATCGATAGATACTAGTGGAAAATCATAAATCGATCTAACACTCGCATAACCACCAAAGTCATCTAGATTTTGAGAAAGAATTAGGAGGAATGAAGAGAAAATGATTCTAGGTCTTTTAGTTTATTAAGTATATCTCCCCTCATGAAACTTAATTTTTGTGCCACCTATTGTGTTTACATGCAACGATCCATTAAAAAAATTAGAGTTTTCATGACATCTCAACGCATTAATTTTTAATTTTTTACGTTTGTGTTTGCATGCATCCAATTCATTTCAATTTTTTCAATATCCTCAATAATCAAATCTCTATCTTCGTGCTCATGCTCTATATGTATCCTTTTTGGCAGTCAACTTATCACGGGCAATCTCAAAAAACAGAAACAACCAAAATAAAACATGCCTGAAATCTCTTGCTATTCATTTTTCTTTTGCTCTCCAAGTTGGGGGTGTCTAACAATCCTCGGCGCCTTGCTTTCTTTCCTATTCCGATTTTATTCTTTTTTCTTAGATTGATCATAAGCCATGAAAGCATAAATAAAGATTCAAGTAGTCTACATGAAGAGATTGATATAGAAAAGGTAAGTAAGAGATGCTTGAGAAGAATAGGACTTCTTTTAGAATTCGTAACTGTTATGAATAGTATGATAGAAAGAATTCGAGGATTTCAAGAGCAGGATACTAATATCAAGAAAGAATTCTATTAATTAGCGTTTTAAATTGAGAAATGTGACTTACAATACCAATTTTGATTTCTATCAAGCACCAGCATTAGAAAATTAGAGGGATTCACTTTACTGTGATATGGCTCCCATCGTCCTAAAGAACTCCATTTCCTCCTATATGCATGTAGGTTTGGTGAAATTAAAGACACAACAGTAAAAAAGAGGAATTGCAATGAGAAAGAAAAGGAAGAACATGAGAGTACCCCGCGATGAAAAGCATTTATTATAGAACGTGTAGCATATACTCTCAATCGAAAAAAAAAATTATGGAGAGAAAAAATAATTAAAAATAAAAATTACAAAATTAAAGAAGGAGAAAAAAACCTTGAACTGCAAACCGAATGTCCTAATGGAAGAACATCTTATGGAAAAGTGAAATAGATACTCCTTAAAATATTACTATTGACATTTAATTTTTTGTTTTTATTATCTCATATATAATTTAAGGTCATCATGAATTGGAGAGGGATAGTAAGAAAAAAAAGCCTACTATACAATCATGCAGCAGAAAAAGATAAACGAAGAAAAAAAATATCTCTAGATTCGACACCTCACTTGTTTCATCATACTCCTCACCTGCTTCACTATACATATTGTGCTAAGTCCCTTTGTAACGTGGCGTGTGTTTATCGGTTTTAATGTATTTGGCATTAAAAAAATAAAATCAAATAGGCACAATTTGCAATAAATAAACTTTTAAGAGGATACATTTATAAAACCACTTGATGCATTTTAGAGACTGCTTCCTTTTAGATATATTGATTAATTTCACGTGGGTGGGAATCCATTTGCGACCACTTGCACCCCTAGGAATGACCCCACCAGGAACAACCCATCCTTCCCTTCCCCATAAATAACAAGGCCCAATAAAGTATCTGTCCTTTGAAAAGGCCCAATATAGCTAGAAAATTACAGTCCAATATCACTATATCAGTTTCGGATTAACTAATAAGTTGTTCATTATGTTATCGATCAAGTGATATTAATGGTGTCGTAATATTGATTACAATATCCCTATCACTATCAGCTTATATTTATATCCCGCCAAAATAGTAGGAGGATTGTCCAGCATATAACGAAGTTGAACTCTCTCATTTGAAAACTTTATTTACAGCACCATGGCATCTCTGATTTCATCTCTTATCTGTGAAACGAAAACAGAAAACATTACTAAAGAAACGGCCTTGAAAAAGAGGGAAGAACACAAGGAAATTGGGGTCATTTATGTCCTCTCCAACATATTCTCTAATCAAAGCTAGAGCCATTGTACGCTTCCCTACCCCAGGAGGACCTTCAAATATACAGTGCTTATATTCCGCACCTTTCAACTGGAAATTCATCTAGAATACTTGTGTAGAAGCAGTTAAAGAACTTAATGAATCAGCAATTCTATATTCTTGTTCTCAGTAAATATGTATGTGAGCTAGCATACCAAGTTTTCTAGTACAGTTCCAGCTTTTTCTCGGTGGCAAATGAAATCCTTTAAAGCCTTAGGCTGATATTTCCTCCCCCAATTGAATGCATACCCCATCTTAAGCTTCTCTCCCGAGCCAATAGACAATTGGGTTTGTTTACAGGACACTGACGATGCCTCTTCCACCAATGCAGGCTTCTTAACCAATAAGCAATCACTACCCTTTAATATGCTCTCCTTAACTTCCTTCTTGGTCTCGTCCCCAATGTGAGTTTAAATTTATGGGAATTGATGTACTACCGCCACTACTTCTTCCCTTGTACTTCAAGAAACAAGAAAATCTACGTTTTTGGAATTTATGTGATCCTTACCCAACAAATTCTGTCCGAGGCCCCGTCACCTGGTTGGCAAGGTCGGAGAGACAGGAAAAGTTGTTGCACCCAATCGAACCTACTCTGACAGAAGGTTTGCATATCTTGGGCATTCGGGAAACATGCGACCACAGTGTCTAACCCACATGGACTGAAGAAAACCCCTCCTACACCTTTTTCTAGGAAGACCTTAAGAATGGTGGAGCACTCCGCAGGTGCTCTTAGAGTACCAAATGCACATCTAGACAGCCACTCCAAGGTATCCTTTTGGGGGGTGTAGGCCGCATTAGGTGTCTGGTTGTTACGCGGTTGCTGTCTTAAGGTTGTCTGCGTCTGCTGTGGCCTAGCAACAATATCCGCGAAAGTGTGTTCGCTGGTTGCAACTGACCTCGTAAAGCCATTATGGCTATTGGTACGAGTGTGATTGTCATGCGGCGGCGCCTTTCCTGCCCTTACCCTTGCGACATTGGCTTGGAAAACACCATTTTTGCCTTGCACCCTGTTGATTGCATAAAGGATCCGGGGTATATCTCCGTTGTTTTTGAAGTGCACCAGGGCAAGAGGCGGAACGCACTTTGGAAGTTGGTCATAAATTGGGATGGGATAATACAGCAGACCCACTCTCGGTAATGGAGAAAACCACGGAGATGGTGGAAAAGGAGGCGTTTGATTGGAGTAGTACCCGTGTTGATGGTTAGTTTTATTTCATGGAATACTCGAGGCATTTGCTCAACCTCGAAACAAAAATGGTTGAAGCACCTTTATACTTTACATTCTGCAGATTTCATTTTTCTTTGCGAGACTAAGTTACAGCATGTTAGTGAGCCCTTTGTTCGAAGACTATGGTCACCTTTAAACTTGCAGTTTGTAGGATTGGAGGCTCAAGGGGCATCGGGGGGTCTCCTTTTGATGTGGGATGGAGATGTGTTTTCCTGTTTTAGTAGTAGACACGGGTCTCGGTGGATTCTTGTGGAGGGGAAGTTCGTACAGTCTGGGTTCACAGCTGCAATTTGTGGAATCTACAGAGACATAGATGTTAGTAATCGTATTGAGATGTGGGAGGAGTTAAGGTGTATAAAGGAAACCAGTGCCTACCCATGGTTGATCATGGGTGATTTTAATGAAGTCTTATCTGGGTCTGACAGGAAAAGTGGGAGATTTAGCCGGCAAGGAACTGCTGCATTACACAGTTTCATCAATTCGGCCAGCTTGATGGAGTTCCCTTTAATTGATCGCAAATTTACTTGGGCCAACAGACAGACAGCTAGTCGCATTGACAGGGTTTTTGGGGATGCCGAATGGAGCTTATCTTTTCCAACCCTTTCTTTGAAGACGGATTCTCGTGGGGGTTCAGATCATTGGCCCTTGATTCTGTCCCAAGAGAAGATTGATTGGGGTTTCAAGCCTTTCAAATTTTTGTCTTGTTGGTGGTCGCATCCGGGTTTTGAAAATATTATTAAGGATTTGTGGCAGAAAACGGAGTTTGAGTTTCCCGAGCCTCTTTGTTTGTTAAAGAAGCTGAGTCGGCTTCGAAATCTTTTGTCGCGGTGGAACAAGGAGTGTTTCGGATCAATTGATAAAGAGTTGGCAGTCATTCAACAGAAGATGGACTCCTTAGAACTCGCAGCCGAAACCAGAGATTTATCTGCTATGGAGCAGGAAGAGTTATCCTCTGTTAGGATGAATTTTTTAGTGAAACAACAGCAAAGTGAAATCCTGTGGAGACAAAAATCCCGTGTTTTTTGGGGTCGGCTGGGAGATCGCAATACACGGTTTTTTCACATAACTGCTTGTCATAAGGGGAGGAAGAAACAGATCACTACCATCAATGTTGGGGGACGAGACCTTACTACCCCGGCCGAAATTAAAACGGCAGCAGTGGACTTTTTCTCTAACTTATATGATGATCCAGGTTCTGCTAGGCCATCTATAGGTGAGCTTCCTTTTCGGTCACTAGATGGGGAAGCTTCCTCCAACCTTGAGCGTCCCGTAACTATGGATGAAATCAAGGCTGCTGTTTGAGCTTGTGAGAGTGACAAAGCACCGGGTCCTGATGGATACAACTTCTCTTTTTACAAGCGTTGTTGGGACTTGCTAAAGGATGATATTTTCACTATGGTGGAGTTTTTCTTCCATACGGGGTCGTTACCAAAAGGTTCCAATTGCTCTTATATTACTCTCTTACCCAAGAAGATTGACGCTAATAACTTTGATGGATACCGACCTATCACCTTGATTAATGGACTTTATAAGATCATATTTAAACTCTTGGCGGAGCGGCTAAGGTTGGTCGTGGATCCTTTGATCAGCAAGACTCAATCTGGCTTTTTGAAGGGCCGGAATATTTTGGATTGTGCCCTGATTGCTAATGAAGCTGTGCATTCGTTGAAGAAGACAAAACAAAAGGCTGTGATTTGGAAGATTGATTTCCGCAAGGCCTATGACTCTATTTCTTGGAGTTTTTTATTATAGGTCATGGAGAAGATGGGTTTCGGGTGCAAGTGGATCTCATGGATTTTTTCTTGCCTGTCCTCTTCTACTTTGGCAGTCCTGATTAATGGATCTCCTTCGGCACAGTTTGGTATGAGGAAGGGCTTGAAGCAGGGGGATCCGTTGTCACCCTTCCTTTTCCTTCTTGCAGCTGAAGGGCTCTCTTCTATGATAACACAAGCGATTGATAGGCGGCTTTATGAACCGGTTCAAATTGCCGGGATGCAGTTATCTATTTTACAATATGCTGATGACACCCTATTATTTGCTCCGGCGAACTTGGATTCTCTACTCACTCTGAAACGAGTACTTCGCTGTTTTGAGTTGTTATCAGGTTTAAGCATTAACTTTCATAAAAGCGGAGTGGTTGGGCTTAATCTTTCTTCGGTTGAGGTGGAGCACTTGGCAGGTTCTTTATTATGTAAGGCTAAATCTTTACCTATAAATTACTTGGGTTTGCCTCTTGGAGCGAACATGAAGTTGGCGAAGTCATGGGATCCTGTTGTTGCAAAAATTCGAGGAAGATTACGATCGTGGAAGGGTCGTTTTCTTTCTAAGGCCGGACGTGTGGTTCTCATACGGTCGGTACTTTTGGCTCTTCCACTTTACTACCTATCTCTCTTCCGCATACCTATAAAGGTAATTAAGAAGATCATCAGTATAGAAAGAAATTTCTTCTGGGGAAGCTATGATTCACCCAAGAGACGGTTGTGTATGGTGGCGTGGAGGAATATAGCAAAACCAAAGGAGCAGGGGGGTTTAGGTGTTGAATCTCTCCTTTCTAAGAATCAAAGTCTTCTCTTCAAGTGGATTTGGAGATTTCACAGTGATGTTGTACAACCTTGGTGCACTTTGATTCGGTCAAAGTGCGCAACCTCATCTACGACCTTGACCCCAATTTTTGATTCTTCCAAAGCATCCCCTGTTTGGCAACAAATTATTCAGAGTGGTTCCTTCAGACATATCAATGGTACTACATTACAGGAGGGCTTGAAGCTGGTTGTGAGAAGTGGCCGGGGCGTGAGTTTTTGGAATGATTCTTGGAGCACTAGGGGCATTTTATGCCAATCTCTTCCTCGGCTTTTCAGGCTTTCTGGTTTTCAAGATGCGCCCTTGGGTTTAGTGCTATCACAGGGACTATTGCAAGTCTTTACACCACCATCTTGGCACCGCCAGTTACATAGCTGGGAGTTTGAGACATGCAGGTTGTTGCAGGCTGAGATAATATCCCTATCTTTGCGGGACTCTGATCATGATGGTTGGACATGGAACCATGATTCAAAGGGCGTCTATTCAGTTCAATCCGGGTATCAAATCCTTTGCAAGCAGCTTCCCTCTTCTCTCCCTCTACCTCAGGTCTGGTTCTCTCTTACCCCACCAAAGACAGAAATATTTCTCTGGTTGCTTCTCCGGGATGGTCTTGCTGCCAAAGACCAACTGTGTGCTAGAGGAATTCTACCATGGGATTCTGCGGACTGTTTGCTATGCAGGCACGATTCCGAGACTATGGTCCATCTTTTGCTTCATTGCCCCTATGTCACCTCTGTTTGGCAGACTCTTTGTCGCTGGTGGGGAGTGTGTTGGGTTGCTCCTCCTACTCTACAAGCATGGCTTCCGCAATGGCTCTTCCTTTCAGGGTCGCCGTCATCTAGGCGTGCGTGGCTTGCCATTGGAATATCTGCTCTTTGGATGATTTGGTTGACACGTAATGCAGTGTTGTTTCGTGATGAGCTTCCACCACCGACATCCCGCCTGTTCGACATCATTGTTAACCGGGCTGTTTGGTGGTTCAAACAAGTACACCCGTCCTTCCCATACAGTGGGGGAGCTGTCTCGGCTGCAGCGGCGACACTACGACTATGGCCTTGTTCAAAGCGGCCAGTCATTGGATATGCATAGCCTGGGATATGTGCCTGTATTTTCTTGTTGCTCACCTGTAATGGTGCTTCGCACCCACCTCTTATTCTTTTTATTATAATAAAATGACGACACACGATTAGAAAAAAAAAAAAAAAAGAGAGTAAAGTGTCATGTCCTAATACCACAAATGCATATATAGGAATTGGCCTGTACATAGATATTGTCCTTTAGCAGTATCATGAGGAGCATTGTTCTAAGATAGTTTCGGAGATAAATAGAAAGGCAGTTTATGCAATCTAGGGGTTGATTTCTAGGGTTATGTTTTTGGTTTTTTTTGTCCGTCTAAGTTCATTTTGTACTATAGTTTAACTGTTTAAGGTTGTTGGTTATATTGTACTCCCTTTGATCCACAATAGATGTCGTTTAAGGTATTTGCACTCCCATTAAGGGAAGCATTAAATAGATCTATTTTCATTAAATTTTGATATTTAAATTACTAATCTATCCTTTTTATTCTCCCAAGAAATAAAAGCATGGGTAAATAAGGAAGTAGTTGGTTAATTAAATATGGGTAAATATGGGAAAAAAATTTAATGCTTGCTAAACGTCATATATTCTGAAACAAAATTAAAAGTCTTAAGCGTCATCTATTGTGGATCAGAGGGAGTATCATATAGCTTTCCCGTATTGTCCGTCCAAGTTCATTGTATTTCCTAACTATGTCTAGGTTCATTCTTAACTTACAAAATTAGAGCTAAATCAGCCTCAAGAATAAAATAATCTTTTCGATTATGAGGAGGATCGTAGCCCTCGTGGGTACGAAGCTACAAATATAGTTGTGCGTATGAATATACAGTTGGTCCAAGTGCTAAATCATTTGGTTTCGATTCCGGTTAAGGACTCGAGTATGAGTTCCCGTGCCTATTGAGAGACTCATCTACCAATAGCTATGCATGCAACTCGAGTCAAATCCGAATTAGTCGGGACAAAACAATTCTCATTAAGAGACTCACCCATCATAACTAAGTGTGAAACTCGGGTCAAATCCGGATTAGTCGGGACAAAAGCTTCAGATACCGGATGCAAAAGAAAATTACAATTGTGCCCAACTAGACTAATGGGCCGAGCCTTGTCACTTTAGGAGTGTTATTAGGCCCGTTAAGTGGTGTTGTTGAGATGCAGTCTTTTTGGATTGCATTTATAGAGCCCAATTACCAAATCATGAAGCTTCTTGGACCGAAAACGAAAAAGTCTTTCTCGCAATCAGCCCAACTGCATTTTGGGTACCTTTCTCTACGTTTTGCGCCCCAGCAAAACTTCAGCATACAAACACCCCCATCGGCCAACGACTTTGCTTTGTGGCGCTCCTCCCTCCGCTGCCGTTGACCGTTAAACATTTGTTCTCCTCCTCCTTCTCTCTATATAGGAGCAGCATATTAACAAACACCTCACCTATAATAAGTTTCGAAACTCCGGCCATGGATTCTCCCCCGAGCTCCCTCAACCCCAACAAACACCTCAAAGAACAGTGTAGCTCATTGCTAAAATTTATTTTCCATCTCTCCTTTCCCATCAAAACTTTCATGATTATGTCATTGGCAGGATAATGTTAATGGCTGCAACATATTTTTGCTAATTCCAGATCATAATCGCAAGCTTCATGTGAAAATTTCAGATGGATCTTGGGGTTGGGTCCTTCGTACTGGCAAATGCACTAGTTTTACGGCAAGCACGTGGCATCTCATCAGTGTAAGTCTTTCTTTCTTTATGGTTTGGTATTTGCTGTAATTAACTGCGTAACATACATTAGCTGGAAGTTTGCCTACCATGTGAGGTTCTTTTCAGTAACTTTAATATGCATCTCCCTGACTCTATCGTCATTGCTTGTTATGGTGATGGTGTTTCTCTTTCTGATTCTGTGATTCATTGTCTGACCACACTTCCGGGATAGGGAAATTACTAATTGATAGAAGATGCATGACCTCTTTCATTCTTCAGCCTAATCAGTGGGCGATATTTTAAGACTTACATCTATATCCAAATTTGTCCTTTTGGTATTGTCTTATAGAAGAAATCAAGGCTTGAGCTCACTAGCATGATTTTGCTATTAGACTTGCAATGTAGTGAATAGAAAATAACAATCATTTAGAGTTCTATTTTTCGAGGCATGCGAAAAAGTTGGCTTGTGTTATGTCACTATTTGTGCTTAATCTGTAAGTATGGATATTTTCCAATCAATATTCTGCATGCTGATTTGTTCTTGAGCTTTGTTTCAATCTAACATTCTGATACCGCCTTATAACAGGTCTGCTACCATTAAATCTTAAAAGATGATTCTTATTTGTGTCATTTATGCTGTTATGCAGGAACCGGAAGACAGCAATTCGATCCTCTAGTCCACTACTGGTATTAGGGTTTGCTCGACTTCTTTCTACAAGAAGTGCGGACTATCAGGTAGAATATATATAGTTTGTTGACTTAATTTCCATAAACAATGTGTGTTGCATTTTTTTTTGATATAAACGATTGTTTTATTGAGATTTAAAGGATGTACAAACGCAATAAGATGTAACGCACAACTAAGTACACAGCATTAAAGAAAAATAGGTTACTACACCATCTTAATGATACATCTCACCCCATGCCACGACTTGATACTATCTTCACAGATAAGGACATCATTGAAGTGATAAGGGAAATTTGGTTGATATGCTTTGATCCAAGAAATTGTTCTCAGCAGAACACAATCAAACAACCTATCCCATTCAACCTCCCGATTCTCAAAAATGATTCTATTCCTGGCCAGCCATAACCCCCATGCTGCTGCGAAGAAAATTGCCTTACCAACACCTGCCAGCTCAATGTTAGGCAGTGGCTGCCTAACTTTGTTGAAGTGGTTGGCCAACCTTTGTTGAATAACAAAGTTAGGCAACCTAATTTTTGCCTAATTTTTTCAACTTGTTTTGCCTATAAATAGGCATTGATTCTAAATGTTTCATCATCCCATCTTCACATAGAATTGTGAAAGAAAGAAAGAAGAGAAGAGAGAGTGAGGGGGAG
>JAKUCV010001356.1:0-26961 GCA_028386065.3 Turnera subulata
TTTTTTTTTTTCTCTCCTTTCCTTTTTTTCTTCTTCTCTTCTGCCTTCTCCCGGCTGCCTCCACCATTATATACTGAAAAAAATTACTATTAAACATGTGATGTCCAATAATACGATTCGTCTCCATTACGGGCGAATCCGATCCGGACCAGAAAATAACCGATTCCTCCTTAGTTATTTTCCGGTGTGATTTTCCGAGAAATTCCGAAAACCGAAAAATACCAACTTAGGTTCGAAAAATCCGCGGGAAAATCACGAGCGCGGGAAAACCCTTGGTTTCGAAAAACGACTCCCGATTTACCTTGAATTAATTACCCAAGATTAATTCAACAGTAAATCACGGTAAATAGATTTTTACAGTCCGGTAAAAATCCAAAATTTTTACCCGGGCTGTTACAGGTAAGGCTTCCAGTCTTCGTTTTATTTTTCGTTTCCCGAGTCTTCTGGACTCTTATATTTAGTCTTTCAGACTATTCTCATTTAAATGCATTTTCGCATTTAATGCCCATTATAAATTTCTTCCAGAAATTTTAAGAGCCTCAAATTCAAATAACATAATTGAATATATAAATACTTAATTAAAATAAATAAGCAAGGGGCCTTATATTAATTACCCCAAGTAAAGTAAATGACAGGAAATTAAATGATGGGCCTAGTACGAGCCCATATTAAGCATAAAATTAAAGGTAAGGTAATTAAATACAATGGGCCCTTTTATAGCTCAATTAAAAATAAATACCTGAAAATTAAATGCGATGGGCCTTTTTATTAATTAGCCCAATAAAAATTAAATTGCTGAAAAATAAATGCAATGGGCCTATAGCGAACCCAATAAAAATTAAATTGTAGCAAAATAAAAACGATGGGCCTTATACGAGCCCAATTAAAAATGTAAAGAAATAGGCGGCTTAGCCGGCCATTATGGACCTTTCATGAGCCCAAACAAAGCATAAATAAAATTAAAAGCATGAATTTAAATGCAATGGGCCCTTTTAATAGCCCGATCGGAATTTAAATAAAAACAAAAAAATATGCTTACTCGATAAATCTTTCAGCAATAATATATATAATATATCATATTAATATATGGGCCTTTTAATAGCCCAATCGTAATAAAAACAGAAAATATGCTTACTCGATAAATCTTTCAGCAATAATATATAATATATTATACATATACACGGTTATTATTCCGGCCAAACACTTCTGGGCTTGCCGGGAAAATTTTCGAGGCGTTAAAAATTCCGGCCAAGCACTTCCGGGCTTGCCGGGAAAATTTCCGAGGCGTTAAAATTTTCGGCCAAACACTTCCGGTCTTTGCCGGGAAAATTTCCGAGGCGTTAAAAATTCCGGCCAAGCGCTTCCGGGCTTGCCGGGAAAAATTCGAGACGTCGGATTACTGTTCACGCCGGATTCCGGCCAAACAATATTCGCACCGCCGGAATCTGGCCAACACTGTTCACGCCGGAATAAGGCCTAAACCTTCAAGAAAAAAACCAACAAACACTCGCAGAATTCCGGCCAGCCTCAAAACAACCAAGAACACATTCGGCGGAATCCGGCAAAAATCTTCAAAAAACCAATCAACACTCACCGAATTCCGTCCACAATCCTCACCCAAACACAAACAACCATCAATCCACACAATCCATAACAAACAATCAACCAATCTTAACCAACACAGAGATTAAGTGAAAGGAAACAAACAAAAAAAAACAAGAACCGGAGCTTACACGGCCAACAGTGGTCGTGCGGCGGTGTGGAGGCGACGGCTGGAGCGTTGTTGTGCACGGCTGCAGGCTGACCACGGGCGAGCAGGGCTGCCGGAGAAGGCGAGGCGGCGTTGAGACGAGGCAAGGTCTGGTCGGGCGTTACCTTTTTCTCCCCTCCTCCGGTGACGGGCCGACGACGAAGGTGAACGGGGGCGGCACTCTGCGGCGTGGAAGAGAGGAACTGTGGCGGCGCGGCAGTGACATGGCAGGGAGGCAGCGCCTGCAGGTGACGGCCGTCGCTGGTGTTGCTGCGGTGGTGGAGTCCGTCACACGCGAGGAAGACGCGACGGCGGCTCAGTCCGGCAGCGACGGCGAGCGTGGGTGCCAGGAGGAGGCGCGGCGAGGGGTGCTGAGGGAGAAGACGGGCACGGTGGCAGCGGTGGTGGTGCTTGGTGCTGCGGGTGGTGGCTCGTCGCGAGAGGATCCGACGGGTCCGACGGGTCCAACGGGTCGACGACGGGTCATCACCTACTGGAAGCGCGTCCGGCGACGAAAGCGGGCGGGGCAGATGGCTTTCGGTCGGCGACGGGACGAGGAAGGCTATGGTGGCGGCTGTGGCACGAGGAGCGGCGCGGAACCCGTGAACAGTAGCAGAAGCGGTGAGGAAGATGATGTACTGTTCATGCTCGTTTTCCCTTTTCTCTTCATTTTTCTTTCATTTTCTGGGTTGAATTTTTCTGTTCTTCTCTGGGTAGAGGCTAAGTCGTGCTGATAACGTGTTATAAATCTAATGAATCTAAGGAGAATTTGAGAAAGAAAATTGGTGGAGAAAGGGAAGAATGATGCTGAAGAATGGGGAGGAGCCGGTGATCTGCTCGTCCACCATCAATCGATTTTTATTTATTTCCTGTAATATATATAATACAAGAGAGGGGATAAAGTATCACTTTGGTCCCTGTAAATGACATTCACTACATTTGGTCCCTCGAAATAATATATATTCATAACAATTTTGATTATTTTGTTTATATATTGTTTTATAAAAATGATACAAAGTCAATAATATCCCACTCTCCTCCCCTTCCCCTCCCCTTTCCCTCCTCTTCCAAAAAAAATGAAGAAAAGAGAAGAAACGACAATATAGTTTGGGTTTTGTATAGTGGGTAGTTTTGTCATTAGAAAAAATAATTAGGGATGGTTTTGGTATGTAAATAATATTGTCCCATTGGACATGTTCTGTCGCAGCTTTTGGTTAGGACAAAAATCCATGAATTTTGTCACCAAGTGAATTCTATTAGACATATGGCATGGAAATTTGGAAAATCTAAACTCTGATGACACCATGAAAAATTACAATAGCCATACCGTTACAGTCCAGCTTTCTCTCTCGTAGTAAAGCTCTCCCTTCTCTCTACAGTTTACCCGAAAACATGAGTTCAAATTTTGAATTCATAGCTAGATCTCTTCCCCCTAATTAATCTACCCCAACTTTCCTTTTTTTTGCTACAATCTGTTGCATCTCAATGCACATATTTAGCAAGAAGAAGCTCTTACTCACAATTTTAATTCGTTCTTCACACGGTTAGATGGAAGCATGATTCTAGGGTCATGCTTTAACAACCAGTCCTATTTTTCTCAAGCTTCAACAACCAGTCTTTTTCTTCTCAGTTCCATGGGTCCATCCGGTGAAATCCAATCTTCTCTAAATCTATTACATATCTTTACTATTTAGATTGAATCTCAACTGCTCAAAAACTGAATTGTCGTCCAGAAAAGACTGTATTTTACCGGATCAAACTTGTCAGTTTCTCCTAAGTTTGTGAGCATTTGTTGCAGTCAATTTATTTGTGCTGCGAATTACCCTGTGTGGGCTTGTTTTAGTGGAGATCTTTGTTTATTTTTTCCCTATTTATTTGTGCTAGACAGGGATTATGGTGGTTGGTGGTATTGATGGTGGTGATGGCGGCGACGCCGATGACGGAGAAGGTGATGATGACGAGGATGACGAGGACCACGGCAATCTTGATCTGGATATTGATGTTGCTGTGGATCTCTTTTGTGGGCTATATAGTAGTCCTTTTTGTTTTGTCTGTAGAGCCTTTGTTTGTTTGGGGATACTATGGCAAGTGTTAAACTTGGCAGGGGCAAGACTCATTTGGTTTTTGTTTAGGCTGCGTTTGGTTTGGGGGTTTGGGGGGGATTGGGGTTTGGGTTTGGAACCCCAACTTGCGGGTTTCACACCTTCAAACCCACGATTTTCAACCCCCGCGAGGAGCTGAGGTTGGGGTTTGGTGGGTTGGGGTTTGAAATTTGTGGACGAGCGTGTCCCTGCCCAAAAGACAATATTCCCAAACTACCCCCGTCTAATAAAAACCCAAATTCCCGTTCTATTTTCAGCAGACAGGCCTGCACACACTCTCTCTTCCTCCTCTACAGGTGAGAAACGACGAATCTCTTCCTCCTTCAACCTCAATCTTCTGTTCATCTTCTTCCATTTTTTTTGAAATTTCATCTTCTCATCATGTTATTACCTCCCCCCTGCACTTTCACCCCCTTCTTCCTGCTTCTACTAACTCAAATCCGAAATCCCCAAAATTGAACCTAGAACCCTAGGTTGCGATTTTGGGGAAAAAATCAATTGAATTGCTATTAGTCTTTAATTACCAATATTCTTCTCTTTAATTCATCTTACTTTGGTGATTGCAGGTTGATTGAAAGCAAGGGTCTGACGGGTTGTGCGACGCACCTTCACTGGTAATTCCTCTTCTCCCTTCCATCTTACTGGTTGCTTGTTTCTCTTCTTGGGTCTTACTTCGGTTGATGTCAGCATTTCATTTGTAGTTTCAACCCAACCTAAACCCAAACCCCCCAACCAAACACCTGTTTTGAAACCCAACCCAAACCCATGTTGAAACCCAACCCTGCAACCAAACAGTATGGCCTGGGTTCCAAACCCAGCCCAAACCTTAACCCACGTGGGTTGGGGTAGGGTTCCAAACCCTACCCTACCCAACCCCCAAACCAAACGGAGCCTTAGTGTTTATGTTTTAAGGAAGGCTTTCTGTTTGGATAGTCAGTGCCGTTGGGTTCGGCATGTTGGGAGCAATCTCTGTTCTAAAGGATTGGTTGTCAGTTGGTGAATCTTGTCATTAAACAAGACCCTCCATTCACGGAGGATTGCTAGCTGCCTCTCCCTGTCTCTACCCATTTCTAGTATTACTAGTCTTAGCCATCCTTCTACTTATGTTTTATGTAGCTATGTAGGTTTAGACGCTTTGATTTTTGGTTATCAGCTCCTATTTAGACTGTTATGCTGTATTGTAAACTTAGTTCCTATCTATAATATGATGCTTTTCTGTGCTGTCAAAAAAAAAAAAAAATCTAAACTCTGATTAATACCTTGAAAATATTTATCCAGTCAGCATATTATTAAAGTTACCAAGGATGCCACATCACTTTTTAAAATATTTATTCCAGTCAGTATATTAATTAAAGTTAAAATTACCACATAGAATGTCACTTTATCCTTGAAATTTGGGAGTGATGTATGTAATGGACCAATTCTATGATATTCACAGCGTACAAGTGGCATGTCCATTTAGTACATCATAAAAACTAGCTTTTTAAAAAGAGAGAGAAAAAAAGAAAACTATTCTCTAATATGTTATATCAATTATCAAGTGACACTAACTTGAATGATATAGTTTTTTTTCGAATGTAATGGCATATCCAACGTCGTGTCGAGGTGCTCTGGCGGGCTTCGTGGTCCAATGAAACGTCCACACCAATTTTTCAGTGGTCAAAAATTCAAAAACTGATTTTTTGAAAAGAAAAAAACCACTTATCAACGATACCAAATATTTGAATTTACTGAAAAAAAAAAACTATTTTTTCCCTTCCATTACGGTCCACTACACGGACTATTCTGGCTACTTGGCTGCTTCTTCAGATAGACCTTGGCGCTTCTGCTCGGACAGGTCCTTGCATTGTGTCCTTTCTCCTGACATAATCCGCAGGTGTAATTTCTACCTCCAGGAATCAGAAATTCTTTGCTTGCACAAGTACCATCTAACTCTGTCCCAGTTACCCGAGGGCATGTTCTGCGATTATGGCCCTTTTGATTACAAATCGTGCAGGAGTGATGCCTTGTAACTGTGCCTTTATGATTGCCCATTCTTGACTTCGGACAGGTTCTTCTGTTGTGACCCACTTTCCCACATAACCGACATTTAAACTGCCTATCTTTAAGTTCCGGACAATAGAATTTCCGATGGCCTTCGCGTCCGCAATTTGAACAGAAAAAATCGATCCCTGCATTATAAAGAGGAAGTGATTGGCATCAAGTTGATGAAAATCTATAAGGACGAAGAAAAGCAAAATCATCACGTTGACCAATATCAATATTACTATCAATCAAAGCCCGAGTAGATAATTTCAGTTGACCATAACATTGTGGTCCAGGAGTTTAAATGGTCGAGAGGTAGGAAGTCCACTGGCCTCAACAAGTTATTGCTAATCACTCACATAAGCTCCAAAGCAGTATTTCTAAAATAAGATTCAATTGCAGTTGTCACCAAATTGAAGAATGAAAAAAGATGATCCTGAGTTTCCCTAATTCCTAGAATTAGCAAAACGCAATTCTGCAAGGAAAACAGAAAACATTTTAAAATTTTAGGTGAAGGTAAAGGTGATCAAAGGCAAAGTAGAGGTCTAGGTAAAAGATGAAAGAAACTAGGAACTTACAACAAGTGTCTGATACCATGAGTAAAGAGATAAATAAATTTTAAAAATCTTCCTTTTTAGAGGTTATTGCTTTCTGACCTTTCATGGAAATGCTGCGCTTGCGACGGTTTTCAGGATCACTGAAGAAAGCTTTCAAAGATTCCGAAGTGTGTTTCCTTGCTGCAGGAGTTCCTCTTGCTTTCTGCATTCCACATCCACATTCCAATTGTAAATTTAGTGAAATTGCTTTACTTTGACATGCTGAAAACAAGCCAATCATCCACTCTCCATTAAGATCATATAAACATTCTAATGATTCTCACAAGTCAACAATAATACATAACAGTTCACATGTTTCCTCTTTCTGTAAAGCAACAAAGCCATTACCAAATGCTGTTCTCCTAAAGCAGCGTCCAGACATGGAAGATTAACGCAAGTCTTAATCTTTATGCCATCTATTCTGAGAAGCAAAATTGCATTAACAATATCAATGCAGATAAAAGATGAAAGAGTAAAAAATGAATCTTGACATGTTGACAGTTGCATCTACTCTCCCATGAAATAAATTCCAATGGTTCAATAATTGAGATGAAATCATACCACTGATAGCTATCTTATCCATGTATTAACATCAGACTTCAAGATACAAGGGTGTTATTTAATTGCAAAGAAAACAAAAGAATCTTTGTGGCCATAGTTTTTTGTTCATATGATGAATTAAGGATATAGCAAAGGAAAGCAACTAACTTCAACTGTATAATGCCTCTTTTAAAATGTCCAGAAACATGGACAGTTAACTCACAGCATACTAGGAAACAAAAGGTTTCAAAGTGAATCCTTGAATCCAAACCTTAATTGCAGCCAATCTTTGTGCACGAAGCTTCGGATCGCGATGGATAATTTTCATTCTCTTGCTAAAAAGCCCAGTTTTGGCATTGAGAATCTGCAACAATCCAACTAAACAGAAAAGATTAAATTCATGATCCAGCTACTATACACATTTTTTCAAAGAAAATCAAAGTATGCACATGTGCCAAACAGGAGCTAATCACAGAGCAACAAGTACAATTTTTTTAAGCTTGAAAACATGCCAGGTTTAGATCCAGAAATTGAAGAAGTCAGATGATGAAAACAGAAACATAGACGAGTATAAGCGTGCCAAGTTGACGTCCACATAGCCACAATGTCCTGACAAATTGCTGATGAGGTGAGGAAGCATATGACCTAGCATTCTTTCATTACAGGAGATAATGATAATCAGAATAGCTTATGCAACTCTGATTTGATTTGAATGTTCCTAGGTGCAGTTTAATTTTGCACACAACAAGTGAATATATGAAATAGTTGCTTTTTATATAGGATAAGTGGCAAGATTAACTAACTTTTAGCGATCTGCTGATCTTAAGTCTGACTTCAGGACTAGGCGATTGATAGACACGCTTTGATCTCTCTTTCATATTCAGCTTTATCTCCAAGTTATCCACCTCATCATCCTCCTTCACTTTGAGCGGAGAACTGCGAAGGGCAATATAAAAGAGCAGCATTTAGGACCATACTCTAATAACCGTCATAGAGAAAACTCATACATCAATGTAAATAAAAGATTTTTTTTAATGAAAAAATATATCATAAAACTACAGTAAGCATACAGCAACTCAAACATAAAATTAAACAAAACGTAAATCAACAGGTACAGCATCCCATTAAAAGAACTGTCTTATAAGTTGTATACTTGAGGAGAAGGGTGATGAACTTTTCTCATGACTTCCTCCTGGTTCCTTGCAGATAACAGGTTTATCATATTGGATAGTAGTCTAAACAAGGCAACTTAATAGTACTTCTAAATTGTGGTGGCAATTCAGCGTGCAAGCAGACATAGGATGCCAGAATAACAAAGATAATCATCTGATGGACCACTGAGATAGCAGTTGGAGTCCCGGAGGTCCTCAGTTTTTTCTTAAAAAATTGTTGTTTTCACAAGCAGAACAATCATTCTTACATGAATATGGTATAGACTTAATCTTTCTCAAGTCTATTCTCAGATGAGACCAAATGCAAAACATTGTGCAAATATGACCCATGAATGAGTTTTGAGGGACTAACAGCAATAAAAGGAGAGAAAAAAGGTGAAAAATTCATTTCACAACTGAAGGATGAATTCAGCAAATCAAATAAGAGTGCAAGACAAAACTTGATGTCAAGAAGTTACATGGAGCGGGCTTCTTCCCAAGGACGCTCATCGATGGACTCCTCCCAAATGACGCAGTCCCCCGAGCACTGACTACAAGTCGTTATACCCTGACATGATAGGCAACAGGAAAGGTGTTAGGATCCAAAGTACAAGGAAAAAAGAAGATCGCACTTCACTAGTGGAAATAGAAATCACAATTCACAACTTCACATTCAAAAATCAAAATCTGCAGAGATAATGACATGGAAGCTGTCCAAGAAGCCTTCATCCACCACAAGGAAATGATTTCTTGAAGAAGACACACCGTGAAAACAAGAGTATGCATAAATGCCAGTGTTGATGCATGCATATTAATGGTATATGCATTTGTGTACACACATATTTACCTTTCCACCACAAAGAGCACAATCCAACCTAGATCTTTCTATCCCACACTCCGCGCAAGGGATATAACCTCTTCCCCTGCAACTTGGGCAAGGTAGCTCCCTGATGTACTGACCATTTGGACCAAACCAAGACTTCGGTTTTCGGTTACCAGAAACATCATCACTGAAAAACAAACGATTACATTTCACTAACTAACAACAAATTGGACGACACCAAGAAAGCATATCAAAATGGAGGGAGGGAGAGCATCCACCTTGGGTTGGGTAGGACCTCCAGTCCAAGTAGCTCCGCTGACAGATCATAACACAACTGACCGCCACAAAGCACAGAGAAATGCAACCACGTTAATCAATCAATTGTACTCCGTCAAATAACAGCAAAAAAAATAAAAAAATAAATAATGATAACTCACAAAAACAACAGAGAAGAGATGGTGCCTGCCTGGGTTTGTATGGCCACTGTACTCTCGTTCTTCTTCTTATGATTGCTATTATTGGAGCAGCAAATCACCCGGGAAATGAAATTCTTGGTCTTTCTTTTAGGGCGAACCAAAATCTGGAAAGACGACTTGATTCCGTGCCTTTGCCATGGAGGAACCGGCAGAATCCGAAAAGAAGCACAAACTGATGAAGGCATGTTTTAGTACAACAGAAACATAATCATCTTCTCACACACAATGTTTGATCAAAGAGTTTCTTCTTCTTCGCTCTAAGAAAACGTGTGGTTTGCAAGGAGAGCCATGTAAGGAGCTTGGCGCATCGTAGTTTCTGGTTTTGAGATAAGCGGAAGCAGCAGACGTGGCCCATACCCGCAGTCCAAATAGGATAGCCACGTAGTCACCCGATAAAACGGCACTAGATCCTGCGTTTTAACGCTTTTGTTTTGTTTTGTTTTGTTTTTCCTGAAAATATTATCAAATCATATCCAGTCCAACCAAAAAGGGAACCAAAAACTGGGAGGCAAGGGGAGCAAGCAAAGAGAGCAAGGGAGTGAAGAAGAGTAGAGAGGGGATGGAGAAAATGTTACTGCTGCAGCTAAACCCTATACCCTGTTTTAACCACCGCACTCTCCCATCCTCTCACGGTTCCGTTGTAACCACGCCGTTTGCTCCGAACATACACTCCCTCCCTTTGCTACCCGGAGGCAACAGCAACACCAAGGGCTGCCGCAAGTTCGCCGTTAAATCACGCCAAGTCGACTACGAGAAGCAGCAGCAGCAAAGCATTTCCCCTTCACGGAAGTCACCCAACGGTCAGCTGCCTCCTAAAGTTTTCGTGAGCCATTCTATCTACAAAGGGAAGGCGGCTCTTACGGTGGAGCCCCGACCACCCCAATTTTCCACTTTGGAGGTTATACGCTCTTTCTTCTTCTTCATCTTCTAATAATCATAATAATCATGTTCTTGGGGTTTCCTTCACTATCCGTCTCCCGTTTCTTTCGTTAAAGGTATGAGAGAGTGACTCAAAGACGGACAAATTGGATGTGTATTTTTTTTTTTGTTTTCTCTTGTTTTGTAAGCTTGGAAATGGCGTGTTGGTTTCTGCAGTCAGGAGCCATCAGGGTGTCAAAAGAAGGTATCCTGATGTTACAGTTTGCTCCGGCCACAGGCCTTCGACAGTATGATTGGACCAGGAAGCAGGTCAGCTCCCTTTTCTAGAATGCAACTCTAACCCCCTCTATGTTAAGACTAATAGTTTTCTTTTGGAAGGGTCGCTTTTGCTGGACTTATTGATCATGAAAATTTTCTCTTATTTATTAATATTGAGCATGCGAATCTAACCTTTGATTGTGAATGTACAGGTATTCTCATTGTCAGTCGCGGAAATTGGGTCTTTAATTAGCCTTGGTGCTAAGGATTCATGTGAAATTTTCCATGACCCCAATATAGGAAGAAGGTAATTTTCTCGTTCACCAATTTTTTCCTTTTGCATTTTGGTGGGTTCCCAACTTTATTAGATTTAACCTTAAGTTTCTTTCTGCACACTGGGTTTTTCTCTGTAAATCTTGCCTTTTCATCTTGTTAGCAGATGAACTGATGGAGGTTTTTCAAACCTTAAACTAGGTCTTTATGTTTGCACTCGATGTCTTCAGGCTATTATTTGTTGGAAATATAGAGATAAATCATAATGTCTTCAGGCTATTATTTGTTGTGATGATTAAATTTCTTATTTGCGTACATATGTAATCGTCAATTCCAATTTCTTAGGGGTTTTACAGTACCATATGTTTTTGGTTCATCATTGTTTTTAATGTCCAATACTCCATATATGCTTATGTGGTCCTTCTGGAAATGTCCTTACTTGAGCTTGTTGAAATCAATGTTTTGATTTCCTAAATCTCTTTGGTCTTCACAATATCTTATGTTTTTGTGGTTCATCAAAGATTTTAATATCCAATTGTCCAGTATGCTTGTGTGGCCCTTTTTGAAATGCTTGTCATCGATGTTTGTCGATAAGCATGGAAATATAATTTACCGATTGTTGTCAGTATGGATTCAATTGATACTTATTGTTAACCGTAGCAAAAATTGATGCTGCTTGCAAGCCATATTTATTCCTTGTAATTGTATGTGAATTCTGATAAAAGTTAGTGATGCTTGCAGTGATGAGGGTAAGGTGCGGAAGTTGTTGAGGGTGGAGCCGCTTCCAGATGGTTCTGGCCATTTCTTTAACCTTAGTAATTTTCTTCTCCAATAACTATTGGAATGAACTCTTATGCATGGTATTCAGATGCAAGTATGTGAACCTGGTGTCAATTGTCGCCAAAACTTTTTGTTGGAAAAGAATATGAAAGATGGCCCTCAGTACTGTTTCTGGATTCTTAATATCAAACTTCGTAATCTCCAGCGTTCACTACTTGTGACAATATTGGTTGACAATGGAGATGCAAACTGTCCATGTTGCTTCAACATTTAGCTTGAATCATCTTTCTTATCCCTTTAATTAAAGTGCAGTCTCATGGACCAACACATCTGTGTTGAGTCAGAGAGATGATAGAATCTTATATGCAAAAGCTATTTGAACCAAATAGTTCAATCATGCCATTGTCTTGTTTAAACTTTAAAAGGCTTCTATTTTTCTAACATTGCTCGGTGTTGTTTATGCATTGGTGAAGCTGTTCATAACAAATTCACGAGTATAGAAGAGAGCATCTACGTTCCAGTTACCAAGGCAGAGTTTGCGGTCCTTATGACAGCCTGTAATGTATGATCTCTTTCTTTCTCTCTCCACTTGTAATGTAGCAGAGATGTGGTAAGAGTTATTGCCATGTAAAGATGCATTGGGAAATTGAACAATCCTTGCTTGATTAGGTAATGTTTTTCATCATTTTCTCTCAATCCCCCATAATTATGGACTTGGTAAATAGACTCTACAGAGGAGTAGAACAGTATGGAAATGAGAGTTCATACATGGTTAGCACAACAAATAGATCATGCTGGAGTTGCTATTAAAACCCTCAGAAACAAAGACCTTTGTTGTAGACTTTAAACCAGGAAAGTGGAGGAACTCCAAACCTTTTCATTTTTAAGTGACAGCATGGATGATTATCTTAACAAAAGGTAGATCACCTCAGCCTTGTAGGCTTAATATTAAGATCCTTAATCCATTGCTTGTCTCATGGTTTGAAATTGAATTCACTTGTTAATTGTGTAGTTTATCCCCTTCCTTTTAATATTGATTTTCATATTTTTCGTCTCACATCCTCTGCAGTATATCTTGCCACACCTGCTAGGTTGGAACGCCTTTGCTAATTCCATTAGACCGGATGATGCTGGTCGCATGAATAATGCTAGTTCTAGGTCTGGAGGAGAGTCTGAGTGGGAGAGGTAGCATAGGAGGTTCTGATAGATTAGGTAGAAGTGAGTGCAATGAGGCCTACAACAATTCTGCTGAGGTTCTTTTGGGACTCTTCTGTAAGTTTATCAATCAGGAACCTTTGGAAAAGTTTTGTTGAGATTGTGGTTTCGCTTTTCATTTTCCTTTTTTTTTTTTTTCCTTTGAAGATGTTGGCAATGTATTGGTTAAAGATTCACATCTAAAACGCATTTTCTTTTGTATTTTGCTATGTTTCATTAATATATTTTATTGTATTAGTCTTTGTCTTTTGCTTTCTTTTGGTTGGAGCTGAGGTTCTTTTGGGCTTCTATAAGTTTATCAATCGGGAACCTTTGGAAAAGTTTTGTTGAGATTGTGGTTTCCCTTTTCCTTTCCTTTTTTTTTTTTTTTTCCTTTGAACATTTTGGCAATGTATTGGATAAAAATTCATCTAAAACACATTTTCTTTTGTATATTTTGCTATGTTTCGTTACAAATATATCTTATTGTATCAGTCTGTCCTTTTGCTTTCTTTCTGTTGGAGGAATGCTTTCTTCCTCATTTTATTTTGCGTCTATCATGAGACGACACAAAATTCAGGTTTGTTTTCCAAGAGGAAGCGCATAATGAAGCAGGATCCTATGTTTTAAATGTTGGAACAAATATTGCTTCCTTCTCTTTGTGGTGATGATGGTGCCAATAAGGCTGAACTTAATTTGTACGTGTAGATGATGAACATAACATGATGTACCTAATTGGAGATATTTTGAAGTCCCTAATTAGAGATGTTTTGCATTAACATCAATAATGCAACACTTTGAATATGCATAATATCTATGTTGTATCTGCAGTAGTATCAGAATCTAAGGGTATTTAATTTGTGGGAGAGAAATTTGAAGAGAAAAGAAGAGCATATAAAGAAGTTTGTATGATATGCTAGAAATGAGAATTAGATGCCTTATTTTTAGCTTTGCATACGATAAAGGGCTATGAAAGTCTTAATATTTTTAGCCATTTTTCATTCAATTCTTATAATTATTTTTCATAAATCAAAGAAGTCCTACTCCTATGCAATTATCTAGTTTAATTTAATTCAGTAAAAATTGATGAATTTTGAGCCAAATTAAATTAGCGATTCGACCTGTATGAAACTAAGATTTGTGATAAATTTTATATTTTGTCTCCAAACAAAAACATGAAGAAAGAAGAAGAAATAACACTATGCCTAGTGAAAATCTGAAACAGCGTATAGAAACCAAGATGGTGGTAAAATTCGTGGATCTGCCAGTGCTAACTCTAATCAATATCAGTCTATGCAGCAAAGGGGTTGGCCCAGATAACACCCCTACATGGTCTAACAGCAGCTTGGCAATATAAAAATTTGAATTGGTGCTTGAATTTGTTCTGTTGCCTCGGTCTTGCTCCCCTGTTGGCTTTGGCTACATATTTAAAAGAACATGAGTACCATTGTCCAAACTTTGAAAACCATAATCCGGCGACACAACATCTACCCGGAATTCACACCATTTGGGATTCTCACAATACCCACAACACCGAATCCCTCCCTCCTCCTCCACATTCTAAACATCACAAACCCTCTTAACCCCTCGCAATTCAAGGCTTTTCGTTCTCTTCACTCGCTCCCAGAAACCGATCAAGACCCAGAAACTGAACTCGCCATCAAGCTCCAGAACACGCTCAAGACTTTCAGAGACAGCGCAACTAGAAAGATCGAGCTCGCTCTCGGCTACTGCTGCCCGACAGTGACAGAATCCTTGGCATTCAATGTACTGAGGAGGCACCGTTCTGATTGGAAATCGGCTTACGTATTTTTTAACTGGGTTGTCAAAGAAGGTGAAATCTCACCAGGGTCTGATATTTATAATGAGCTCCTCGATATTCTGGGCAGAACGCGGCGGTTCGATGAATTGAACCAAGTGCTCGACGAAATGTCCAAGAGAGCGGGGCTTGTTAACGAGGAGACTTTTGGGGTCTTGCTTAATAGGTATGCGGCTGCCCATAAGGTGGAGGAGGCAATTGGGATTTTCGAGAGAAGAAAACAGTTCGGGCTGGAGCTTGATTTGGTTGCCTTTCAGAAGCTGTTAATGTCTTTGTGTAGGCACAAGCATGTAGAAGTTGCGGAAACATTGTTGCATACCATGGGGAGGAAGTTCGGTGTGGATATAAAGACTATGAATATAATCCTCAATGGGTGGTGCGTGTTGGGAAATGTACATGAGGCAAAGAGGTTTTGGAAAGATATCATCCAGTCTAAATTCAAGCCTGATTTGTTTACTTATGGGACTTTTATAAAGGCCCTGACTAAGAAGGGAAAGTTGGGCACAGCCATGAAGTTGTACAGAGCAATGTGGGAAGGACGGTGCAAGCCGGACGTGGTGATTTGCAATTGTGTAATTGATGCACTTTGTTTCAAGAAGAGGATTCCTGAAGCTTTGGAAGTTTTCGAGGAGATAAAGGAGCGAGGCTGTGCCCCCAATGCAGCAACTTACAACTCGCTTATTAAGTATTTGTGCAAAATCCGAAGGATGGACAAAGTTTACGAGCTTCTTGATGAAATGGAAGCAATGAAGGGCAGTTGCATGCCCACTGATATTACTTTCAATTTCTTGCTCAAGTCGTTGATGACTGCAGACGAAGTTGACGGGGTTTTGGAGAGGATGAAGAGAAATGGGTGCGAGATGAATGGTGATGTGTATAATTTGATCTTGAAGTTGTATGTAAATTGGGACTGTGACGAAAAAGTAAGGTATATTTGGGATGAGATGGAGAAGAATGGGATGGGACCAGACTCTCGTTCTTATACTGTTATGATACATGGGCTACATGATAAGGGAAGGATCGAATCCTCTTTGCGTTATTTTGGTGAGATGACATCCAAGGGAATGGTTCCCGAGCCTAGGACTGAAATATTGGCCAACGACATGAATGTGAAGTTGAAAGAGGGTACAAAAAGTAATGTTTGATTGCAGGTCATCTGCAAAGGGGAAGCAACATTGATTTTGAATTTTATCAGAACTATGATCAAAGACACGAGTGTGACGCTGAAGCAGAAAGAGCAATGCAGCAAAAGAAAGGCAGCAAGTGGAGAACCCTAACACACCAACAATACCTCCATATCGACAACCCACAACACAGTAACCACCACCGCCATTACCATCACCATCGCCACCACCAAACCCACAACATACCCAATAATTAAGTGCAGCCACACTAATTGATGGATGCTGCCAACAATACACCAATTGACAACCCACAACACACCCAGTAGATTGTGTTTTTACAGGCGCGGGCGCAATTGCCGGACGAAGACCATCTGGACTACTCCATAGCGATCGAATAGGAACTTAAAAACCACCGCATCCAATACCTTATATGCCTCCTCACCCATAGGTTCCTTGCCGCAAGGATACAACAATCATGCCAAAATCAATCAATTTTCATGGATTCTTTGAACTCATTTCAACCCATTGAAGAAAAAGAAAAAGAATAAGTAATCAGATGAGAACGCGGCAATGTGGGAAGGACAGTGCAAGCCGGACGTGGTGATTTGCAATTGTGTAATTGATGCACTTTGTTTCAAGGAGAGGATTCCTAAGTTGTTTTAGGATTAGCCTCGTCCTAGTCCTTGTTTAAATGGGCTTCCAAACCCATTCTTGTTAAGGTTGGGCGTGAGCTTTTGGTATAAAATTTTTTATTGTTTTGTATTGTGAACAGTAGTTGAAATTTAATAATAAGAAAAAAGACAAATTCTGAGGAGAATTCGGTTCATACTTGTTTTATCTAAAGAATTGATTCAACTTATCCAGTAAGTTTAACTGTTAATTCAATTCTTGTAAACTTATATTTTTTATCATCAATTCCTTGCTGATTTGGGGCTGAAGGGTTTTATTAGATTGATTGAATTTAGGTTTGGGACAATCTTTGAAACGGAGGTGATTCTTATTTAGTTCTAGAATTGTTCTCGTATGAGACTTATACCATTACTCTCTCACTCTCTTTCTCACGCAGCGCCATCGACTCCTCTCTTTGAGAAAATCGTCACCGCCTCTTCTCCTTGACAAAACTACCATTTAGTGAACCAGACGCCCACGAATTCAGGTGGAGTGGTAAGTTTTTCTCTCCCTTCGTTCTTCGTCGTCCCTCCTCTCCTCTCTTCCTTTGGTCTTCATTTTCTTAGCCTCTCTTTCTCTTTGTTTCTATGGATCTCAACTAATCAAGATTTATTGTGTTTGTTGGTTGGATTTTGTAGTGGAAGATGGCGGTGAGGTGATGGGTTTGGGTTATATCCGGGTCTTAGATGGGTTTTCACCGGCGAATCTAGGTTTTGTTATGGTTTTACGAATCAGAAATGGTCACTGTAATTTTGATAAGATTGTTGGTAGGATTTGTAAGTGCATTAATGGCAAGATTTGACTTTGATTGCTGTTAAATAATTTCCATATTACTCGATTATACTTGCTTTCTTTGTTGACTGGAGGAGAGAATTAAAATTAAAATTAAAATTTTATTTTTTTTCCTTTTTATTTTATGCTTAGTTCAGATGTTGTCTTTTTTCAGGGTCTGAATGGCTAAATGAAAACGGATATTGAGATGAGAAGTTTGGCGAAGCTATACTAAAAGTAAGACCCAATTAACTATGACGGATATTACGACTAATATTTTTGTTACAATTAGTAGGAAATAATTGTAATATCATATGTTATTACTCAGTCTGAATTCATCATTCCGCAACATATATCCTTTGGTAGAACATTTAGTATAAGCCACCAACGAAAATTGAACATTATATGACATTCTGCAGGTAGTCTCTGCTGTGAAGTTGCAACCCTCATCAGGAACTTGCGGCATTTTTTCTTTACCTTACCTGTAACAACCCGGGTAAAATTTTTATGATTTTACCGAGTTATTTTAACTCTTACTGTGGTAAATAAATTGTTATCACGGATAATCGAGCATTCTACCAATCCGAGTTAATTCCGAGAGTTTTACTGGGAATAATCGATCTTCAGAACCTAAACCCGAGAGCCACCGATATGTCTGAAGGTACTCTGTGGTTATTGAGCTTTGAAAATCGATGCCGACAGTTACTTGGAATTCCCGAGGATTCTACACGGCTTACCGAGCCTCAGTTTTCAAAACCGGGACTTGGACAATGCTTAGGAGAATTAAACGGATTTTCCGAGCCCAAGTTGTATTTCCGGATACGGGACGGAATTTTATGGAAAGACGGATATACCCTTATGCTCTTAACAGACTAAAGCCGGAACAGAGGACATTAACGGAGAAACAATTTAGCCGACACTCGAGACGTGTTTCTCTCTCCCAGGCTAACTCTCCATCTCTCTCGTTTCTTTTTCTTTCTCTTTTTCTTCCCTCTTTCTTTTTCTTTTCCTTATCTCTCCTTTTTCTTTCTCTTTTCTCTTTTTTCCCTTACCTTTCCCTTCTTTCCAGCAAACCCCCCACTATTCTCCTTTTCTCCTCCTTTCTTTCTTATTCTATTTTATGTCTTCCCCCTCTTTCCTGATTCCTCCACCTGCAACTGCCCCCCACCATCTTCTCTTCTTTCTTTTTTTTTTTTTTAATGTTATCTCTTTCTCCTCCCCTTCCTATTTATCTCTTCACCGGTACCCTCCCCTCACCGCCGTTCCTCTTCGTCCTTCTTCCTCCTCCCCCAGTTTCTCCTCCCTTGCTGCCGCCCGAAGCCACCCCTGCTCTGCTCGCAACCGCCGCACGCAACCATCGACCCCTCCCTCTTCTTCTAATCCGCTGCCACACCTTTCTCTCTCTCTCGCCTCTGTCCCCCTTCCCTTCGAACCCAACACCTCCGAGGGAAGGCCCTGCTGCTCGAACTCCGTTGCTCGCCTCCACAGACGAGTCGAGCTCGTCACCACCGAGGCGAAGAACGCTCCGCCGACCTCTCCTCCTCCTTTCGCCACCGCGACGATCCGTCGCCATCTTTTCCTCCTCTTCCTCGCGCTGCTCTCTCCCCTCATCTGCCTTCCTTCTCCTCACGATCTCTTCTCCTCTACAACTTGTGCCTCCGCCGCATCTGTCGCTCGACATCACCGAGCTTGGGTGAGTCTCTGGTCGCGTCTCTTCTTACCTCTCTTCCTGTCTTTAATTAATTTGAGTTTTTGGATTGATTGGGTTGATTTGTTTGTGGGTCTGTGACCTTGGAGTGTTGGTGTGGTGGCGAGTGCGGGCTGTGGTGGTGATTGTAGTTGGAGATGACGATGTTGGTGTTGCTGTGGCCGTGGGTTGGGTTGTTTGGGTGGTGGACGTGGTGGTTTGGTTCTATTCCGGCCACCGAAAAGTTGCAGCGGCATGGTGATGGTATTGATAGCCGGGTTGCTGTCGTGGTGGTACGGGGCTGGCGACGTGATGGATGATGAACAGTAATCAAGAATGTTGGGTGCGTTGTGGCTGTCGTGAACAGTACCCTGACCCGATTCCGACGAGTTATCGGTGTCCCGGGAATTTTCCGGCGAACCCGGAAACGAACTTTGGGTATAAACCCGAACCCTTGGATACTCATGCATCATTAACGAACCCGAGCATTAAAAACGAGTTAACGAATAATTAACTTAATTAATCAAACATTAACTTGTGATTTTTATTTTATGCCTTACCTTGTCTTGTTTAATTTATGCTTTTGTTTAATTTTCCGATTGGGCTATTAAAAAGGCCCATAGTATTTAATTTCCAGTTTAATTTTATTTACGCTTTGCCTGGGCTCATAAAAGGCCCATTGAATTTAATTTTTGGTTTTATTAATTTTGATTAGGCTAATTATAATAGAAGGCTTATAACGTTTAGTTTAGTTTTATTTTATTTAATTAATCTGAAAATGTTTTATTATTTTCTCAGATGGGCTAAATGCACGTGAAGGTCCCCCGGGCTTAATTGCCAAAATTGCTTAAGTTATGATTTGATTGGGTTGATAAAAGGCCCATATACCGTATTAATTTTTGGTTAAATAATATTGGGCTAACATCTGCTTTAGTTATCGTTTTTAAATGTATTTATGGCTATATATGGATTATCTTATATATATAAGTATTTATAAGTATATATATATATATATATTTGTATTTTAATTATGTTTATATTGGTATTTATATTTCCTTATCAACAAAAGGCTAAAAGGACCGGCTAATTCCCACCTGGTTGGGTAGGCTGACCTTGTGAACAACGCCACGTGCCGAGAGACTCTGATTTTATGTTTTTCTCGGAATAAGATAATTATGGAGATAATAAAATAGATCGGAAAAGATAAGCCGTCATCGAATAACTGTTAAACCGACATCATGCATAATCATGTTTGTTTGTGCATTATAAGTGATTATTGTTGTTATAATATAGGAATATCAAGGCTTGACCAGATGACAGTTTCCGAGGAATATTAGGTGAGGATATAAACTTTTAAACTTCGGTATGCTGCCCGTGATACCCCGGTTGTTTGTTTGATTGTTATTTATATGTTATCTTGTCGTGCCTGTCATGTTATTGCTGGCTATTGTTGTGATTATTGTTGTATGCTTGATGACTACTATGGACTAGCTGTTGAGCTTTGTGACATTGATATGATTATTGTGATGTTCGTATGAGATATGTGGTATTTGATCGGTCAATGGCAGTGACCTGGTATTGTGACGTTGGATTCCCAGAAGAGCTGTGAGGCTGAGAGCCTGCACGAGAAAGTGAGTATGATGAGTTATTGTTGGACAGTGGAATAAGAAATAATAATAAACAGTGGTAATATCATCTAGACATTTAGATTGTCACGTAACAGGTATTGGTACGGCCAGATGGTAGTCACCTTGTGATTTGTGATTTGATAGGGAGGATTGCGGGACTCCTGGCTGAGGACTGCGGGACTCAGTTGATTTTTTATAGGAAGGACTGCGGGACTTCTGCCGAGGACTGCAGGACTCGGTTATTGTGATACTTTGTGATTTGAGATATTTATGGTTTAACGGGGAGTACCCTTGGGTTAGCTAACCTGGCTACCAGGCACGGCCAATACTTATTACGTGACAGGGCCCTAATAATAAAATTGGTGAGTCTACCGTCAACTGTCAGTGAGTTTATAAGACTAGCTTAACTGTGACGTATAGTGAGTTCAGGTAAGTTGACACCGATGCTATGATTGTGCTGGCTATACTTCTATTGTTTCTGTGTTGGCTTGGGTGTATTTGCGGTTGCTTGTATACTGCGGTTTATTTGTTTATCGGTGAGACAGTGGTTGGTCTCACCCCTCACACAGTCCTTGCAGGTTAGATCAGGATTGCATTTCGGCGGCTGTAGTGTACCCTCGGACAGGACTCGGATCCTTTAGTTTGCATTGAGCTTTGCATATGTTGTCATTGAGTTTATAAATGCTTCCGCTGGGTTATTGTTATTGAGATCCCCGAGGTCGGGTAATATGTTGTTTCATTGAGCCATTGGGCCAGTTTTCTATTGTATTTACTATTTGTGCCACGTGTCGGCATTGTTGTTAGGTAATTACTGTTTGCAGGGTAAATTTGGGTCGGGGTGTCTCATTACCTGCCAGCTGCACACGCAAAAATCAGAATAAACCCACGTTATACGCACAACACCACGCTGAGAGTTGCATACGCCAGTGAGCTTGTAAAAAATACTAACTTTAGGAAGCCATATGTGTCCTCCTGTTCTTCTGGCTGCTGAATCATACTTTTTCCTAGCTGTTGAACCATGATTGCTCTTTCTCTCTGGACCTACATCATCACAAAATTCATTTATTTTTCTTTTAAAAACACTCACGGATATATTCTAGGCCATTGGAATCAGCACCTAATAAGGGTTTCAACTCAATGGGTAGTTCGTCCACAATTGCAAACTAACCTTGGCATAAAATCAACACATTGGTTTCCTGGTCGTCTTACGTGAAGGAACTGCACCTTACACTCAGACTTGGTAATCGCCTGAATAGTAGAAACCAATCCATTGACAGGTTGCCCTGGAGGTGGCGGATTATTTAGAAATTTCATTGCGCTCTCTGAATTTGATTCCACCATCACCATCTCGAGTTGTTTCTCTAAGCAACTAACAAGCCTTGATGGATAGCTTGTAATTCTCCTCATGACTCGTAGCAACATTAACTGAGGTCGAGAAGCCAACTATGCAATTAGCTTCATGGTCTCGAATCACCCCACCCACACTGACTTTAGCCTTACCCTTAAAACTCCCATTTACATTTACTTTGACCCGAGGTGTTGGAGGATGCTTTGTATTATATCCAAAGTTTGAATAAGAACAAGAAAAAAAGATAGAATTTTCTCTACCAAATGATAGTGATCCAAAAGTATTGGATTAAAATTCTATTTTAATTCAAATTCCAAAAAAAGATACAACATGATTCCATCCACCAAAATATATAAAGTATACACCACAATGAATTTTTTTAAGGTATAAACTAAAAATTCATAGTCCATAATTCATGACTTTTTAAAAATTTTAGGTGAAATATTAAAAAAGATCTAACAAGTCAACGATAATATATTATAGATCCATCATTGCCTATAACTATAAAAAATAATGTCAAGTAAGCAAAAAGCACAAAAAATGTTTTGAGTATAAAAAGTTCAATTATGTAATAATAGAATTGTTGACGAGCACAAATGAAGTTGAAGGATATTAATCTGGATTTAGTAATAGATTGTTTAATTTTAGTTTAAAAAATTAACTAATATTACTACTAGTATAATCAATTCTTCTCTCTATTTATTTCTCTATCAATGTCTTTACTCTGGCTGCTCTTTCTCTTCCTGTACCCTTCTCTATATAAGCTTGCATACCTCCACTTCTTACTCCCTTTCCCCCTCCTGCCCTCCCTCTTCTTCCTCTCTTCTTCCTCTGGATATTATTTCTCCCAGCACTAGCTAGAGGGCAATTTTCTAACAAGAAGATCCTGTCAAAACTTTTAAAAGTGTTGATATACCTACCATACCCTCTGTGAAGTACCTGCTTATACGCATAAATTAATCCCATTTCTTTCTCTCTTCACTCCTGATCTAATTTTATGGATTGATTGATTATTCCACACAACTGGGTATACGAACATAAGTGCTTAGTATATACACACAAAAGGCTGGCTAGCTAGCTACATATATGTGTGGGGAGAGTTGAGTTGCATATATATATATATAGAGAGAGATAATTGCTGAAGAAGAGAGAAGCAAGGACATGGTATGTTAAAAGTATATATTGAATATAAAGTCGTGCATATTTATACACTTATCTGTCAGCGTTAATTAGTTACGTTTGTTATAAGATTTGATAAGTGGTGTGAAGGGTAACCAATTAGAGTATAGTCTGATTTCATGGTGTAGGTAGTGATGGAAGACTGTAGCTAGGAAGGAGGAGCGTTTTTTTTTTTGGTTTGTGGTTTACATGAAGAAACCACACACCAATCCGATGGCGACGTACTTTGATGGGAATCAGGAAATCCAAGGGAATGGTTCGCGAGCCTAGGACTGAAATATTGGTCAACGACATGAATGTGAAGCTGAAAGAGGTTTGCAAAAAGTAATGTTTGATTGTCAGGTCATCTGCAAAAGGGAAGCAACATTGATTTCAATTCTATCAGAACTATGATCAAAGATACGAATGCGACGCTGAAGCAGAAAGGGCAATGAAGTAAAAGAAAGGTAGCAAGTGGAGAGTGAGTAATGGCAGAATGTCCAAGCCATCTCCAAACTCAATATGATGATTTCTTGATTGTTATACAGATGAAATCGTACTCAATTCTATGACGCTAAAACTCAAAAATACTCAAGTTTTGTAATATATAAAATATAATATAATAAAGTCCTAATTTTGATTTTCGTTACTTTATGTGCAAACTCAAAGAATAAATACATATCAAGAATAATTTTATTTCAATTGAATTTCTTGTAAAGAAAGAAATCATATGCACAACTCGTAATGTTTCCTAGTTCGTACTTTTAAATATATAGTATGGATATAGAGATATAGATTACGGCATGTAAGTAAAGGGGTAATGAGTTTCTATAACAAGTTCATGCGCAGTACCTAAATCGCAATATTGGAGGATTGTGAAATTGAGGTTTTTCCTTATTAGTGCAATATCACGTGCGCCTTAGTTAATGCCATGTAGAATTAATGCAATCTTATCTTTCTATCTTATTAGATTCTTCATCGGTCAATATCGCATTATATTTGTAAATTATTTTGTAAACTTACCTTTCTCTTCATTTTGAAATATGGCGAATCCCGGGATTGAAATTAGGAGATATCATATAGAAAGTTATTAACATTAAGAGAAATTTTTTCCTATTTCAAAGTTATATCCTAGGGTGCCAATTAGGAATTTTTTAGAATAGGAAGAATTGAAGCAAATCTTTTGGCTTTAAAAAAGAAAAAGGGGGTATTCACCAAAAAACAAAAAAGGAAAGAGGGAATTTTTCAAATAAGAAAATCTACGCTTAAAAAGGTGAAGAGAAACCCTAAATTGGTTGGAGCATTATTATTCAGTGTGCTGCTTAATACAACTTGACTAAATGAATATATGACGCCAAATTTTTTACCATATTGATTACCCACCAAAAACTATTTTTCCTATCTTTCCTATTCTTAATTTCCCATATTCTATTTTCCATATTTTTTTTCTATTCCAGTATGAGAAAGGTCTGTACTATAAAAAGGGGTCTACAGCCATTATATTCTTGTATGAGAAAGATTTAGCTTTGCTTTATTTATTACAAAGACATAATCATGGCTTCTCGTATCGTTAGCTTAACAACCCTCTCCATATTATTACTGATTGGTGGCGCTATCGCTGCTGATTATGGAACAGCGCTCTCGAAATCTTTGTTGTATTTTGAGGCACAACGGTCAGGCAAACTGCCTCCTAACCAAAGAGTGCAATGGAGGGGTGACTCTGCTCTCAAAGATGGCGGCGACGTTGGTGTAAGATATCCGCTATTTTATTATTTATACCTCTTCAAAGAAAGAACTAGCATGCCTTCATTTTTAATTATATAATGGGGTTTTGGTTGAAAGATACTATTGGAAACTACTTTTTCTCTATTTTTTTTTCTCTGTTGTTAATTATTTTTTCCTTTTGGTTTTGTTGAATTATTAAAAACAAGTAGTTATCAATTTTCTAATTATGTGACTGATAAATAAATAAACACATGTAGAATTAATATGCTTTTGTTTGACAGAACGATCTAGTGGGAGGGTACTATGATGCAGGAGACAACGTGAAGTTTGGATTTCCCATGGCGTTTACGGTGACAATGCTAGCTTGGAGCACCATCGAGTTCCGGGCAAACCTAGAAGCGAGGAAGGAGCTAGCGAATGCGCTAGAAGCCATCAGATGGGGCACGGACTACTTCATCAAAGCACATCCACAGGCAGACGTCCTCTACGCTGAGGTGGGTGATGGTGCTTCCGACCATGCTTGCTGGGAGAGGCCCGAGGACATGACCACATCCAGGACTAGCTTCAGGATCGACGACCAACACCCCGGTGCTGATGTTGCCGCCGAGACTGCTGCTGCATTTGCTGCTGCTTCTCTTGCTTTTAAGGGTTCAGACCCCAAGTATTCCGTCCAACTCCTAGATCATGCAAGACCCGTACGTAGTCTACGCATACAATATCCTCTTAGTTTGCTGCCACTCAGACTGAAGACCCTACTAATCATTAATCAATATTAATGTTGTTCAAATTGCAGCTCTTTGATTTTGCTCGGCAGCACCCTGGCCAGTATCAGAGCAGCATCCCCGCGGTAGGACAATTCTACTCTAGCAGTGGATATCAGGTACATAAGCAAGCCAAAAAAAATGGTTTTTTTTCTTAATTATACTTTACTATTTAATTTGTAGCTACCTATAAAGAAATGGTACTTAAAAAATGAGGATTTTGATGCACGTACAGGATGAATTGTCGTGGGCAGCCGCATGGCTTTACCGGGCTACCGCTGACCACTCTTATTTGCAATACCTATATTCAGTTGGGAGCAGTAGCAGCGTCAGATCTCAATTCTCATGGGATGACAAGTACGTGGGCGTCCAAGTCCTTGTTGCTAAGGTACATTACTATGATCTAATCACTTCATATATATTTGTTTTCAGGGGAACGACTAATTAATATTGTTTATATATGTGCCACATTATTACCATAAATTTTGGGATTACAGACAATATTTGAAGGAAAACTCCAAGAGTCAGGAGTGTGGGCCCAATACAAGAACCAGGCAGAACAATTCATCTGTTCTTGCATTCAAAAGGGCAACTCGAATGTTGCAAAGACACCGGGGGGCATGCTGTGGTTTCTACCATTTAATAACCTCCAATATGTGGGAGCCGCTTCTTTAGTTACAAGCATCTACGCTGACTACCTCACCGCCGCCGGCCGTGCCTCCCTCCAGTGCCCCAAAGGGACCGCAACGCCTTCAGACCTAATCAACCTTGCTCGATCACAGGTGCTCCATCTCTCGTCTTATTTTTCTTAATTTCCACTACTTATTTTTCTCTTGTTCACTTAACCAATAATTAGTAATGTGTGGGTTTGTGTACTATAATATATACATATAGGCTGACTACGTATTGGGTTCGAACCCAAAAGGCATGAGCTACATGGTTGGATTCGGATCAAAATATCCAACCCAACCGCATCACAGAGGAGCATCCATAGTGTCAATAAAGAAGGACCCGACCCCAGTGGGATGCCAACAAGGGTTCGACCAATGGTTCAACAAGAATGCACCAAACCCGAACGTGTTGGATGGAGCCATTGTTGGAGGACCAGATCAAAACGACGGTTACACCGATGCAAGGTCCAACTTCCAACAAGCAGAATGTGCCACTGTTACTCCGGCTTCATTTGTTGGTGTTTTTGCTCGCCTTGCTTGATGTTATCCGGCTTCATATGTTACTCCTATACATATGCCTTTTAGTGTTTTTTTTCTTTCCTAGGAAAGTTTGTGATTGTTACAAGATTATACATTCGCCATAAACTTAAGGACCAAAGAATGGGTATTCTTGTAGCTTTGGAGTGCATGCTCTGCATGGTATGTTCTTGTATTTATGTACTGTTTTCAGTCAATAAATAAAGAAGCAATATC
>JAKUCV010001357.1:0-11588 GCA_028386065.3 Turnera subulata
TTAGCCGACCAATGTTGAATACTAAACAAATAAACAAATGCGGAAAATATAAAGGCGGAAAAATAAAGAAAGAACACACTCAAAAATTGTTAACGGAGTTCGGCCAATTATGCCTACGTCTCCGGAGCACTGCTCTTTTAATAGGAGAGGAAGAGTATTTAGTACAATTGTTAGGATACAATGTACTCCAATTTTTTGGAATGGATTTTTAAGGCAAGGAGGAGTTCTATTTATAGCAAAACAAAACCCTCCACAAGCACTTTCTCCAAGATGTGGGATTGGAATAGGCAACACTATTCTAACAGCAAGTTGCTCAGGGAAAGGGCAATCCAAATCAGATCTTAGCGGAATCTTTGGGGGAACTATTTCTGGTGCAAAGAGTTATGCATAATATTAAAAGATTTGTAGTGGAGAAGTTGGATGAGAAGGAGGGCAAATGGGTTAAGCGATCTCAGGATGAACCGAGGGGTCACCTGCTTTCTGCAGGATATTGTTGTGCATTTTCGCTTGTGGCTAATGATTTTCCAGGGTACAAAACCAACTGCATTCATTTTACTGATTTTAGTTACAGTTCTCGCTGTAGTGATTGTCATCGCTACACTTTTATTGGGATCTTTGACCTGGAAGATGGCCGGGTCAAGAACTGGTGTGAATATTACGGCTGTAAATTGCAACCGCCAACTTGGCTCCCAAAAATGCTGCGGCCTCGGAGGGAAAAGAAGAAATTCCATTATTGGGTTAGGAGAGGTACGTATCAATTGAACAACTAAATTTTCTTTCTAAATTCTATTAGTTTTCTTTCTGGGTTTCATGTACAACTCTTACCAAATCATTTATATTAATGTACTTTATCTTTCTGTGATTCAGTTTTTGGGTTCTTGTGGAGATCAAATGAACACACCTTAGAAAGTTCTTCCTCAATCCGCATTGAGGCATAATCACTGATGCAGGTCAGCTGCCATATGAATACTCCGCCACTGACAATTATAAATCTTCTATAATATATATCAGAACACAGTTATTTGGTTGCTTTGGCAAGTAATGTTTGGCTTGCATTACTGATGGTGTTGTTTTTCTTTATTTAGACTGAATGGTTTGAAGCCTTGGTTTGCTTCTGTTGGGATTGTCTCCCTCCCAATGAATGACATATGGAGACAATATATAGCATGTTCTACTATCAGACTTTGTGGTTTTATTTATGACTGTTTGCAATTTTATGATGGCTAATGTCCAAACTACTTCGAATCTATAGATAGCAAACATGAAAACTACTAGAAAAGAGTTTTGCACGCTACTTTGTCTATGAAGCCGTTTCTGGTTTTTGCATTACAACTGCAATCTATATATATCCCAACTGCAATCTGCCGTTTCCGGTTTGCAGCTCCTGGCGGCGATATTCATCCCCTCCACTCCCTCCCATGATCCCGTCCTTCACCCTCCCTCCCCTTGTCATTTTTGGCAACTCTTACCAGTATGCACTCAAAGAGTTGGCAGTCTATTCCCTCCAACCAGCTCATCTTTCCGCCACGACGCCATTGGTTTTCACCCAATCCCTGAAATCGACTGATGAAGTGATGATGATCCTCAAATCATTGGACTCTCCACAAGATGATACCCAACATAGAAGAATGGTCTTTGACTCGCGGGACTATAGAGTAAACAGGTTGTTGTTCGATCATTGCCTTGTACCTAGTGATGGTTCTTGTAGAATTATTGATACAAGTGAAATTGCTGTTAGTTGTTCAAGTCTTCGTGATATTGGTGAGGGGTTTGCGGTGATGACTGTACGTCATTATTCATTGGCAGTGTGGAAGATGGCTGATGATTTTCCTGAGTACAAGGCTAACTGCGTTTATTTATTTTATTTTAGTAGTACTGGTTTACAATCTTGCGGATCTTGGTTTTCGCTTATAGTGATCTATGATCTCGAAGATGGTTGTGTCAAGAGCTGGAAACAACCCGGATAAATTTCTTTTATCATTTTATTGATGATTTCTATCTTCCTTTTACTGATTCAGGTTTTGGGTACCTGTGGAGATCTCTAATATCAAAAGAAAAAAAATTACACAATCGTTAATTTAGAAGGATTTAAGCTGGCAAGACATAGTAGAAGTTGTTTGCCTCTTGATGTATCTTAGTCATTCTCTCAATGACTCATCCTGTACTGATCTTTGATTTATAATCAATAAAATATCATTTACTGCCTCTTGTGCCCCCCTACCATCCTCGAAGATTTCATTCTACAGTATCACCCGAGGGTTGTAGTCTCTTGTTGTCACCTCATTGAACTTGCAGCACTTCGATCTATGAGGATTGAATGGAATAGGAGGATCTTTGGAAATACTGCTGCAGAGGTGGATCGGTTAGTTGATATTGTTTTACTACATTCTACATTCTGTCAATGCTGAAACAATTTAAAACTGGAAAGGGCCCGAACGCAATTTTCCCCTGCATATATGCACCACCATAATCTGGGTTTCTTCCTTTTCTTTCTTTTCATTGTTTTTTTCAAGTGTACTGTTGTATAGTCTCCTACTGTAGCTGCAGTCTCTGCATGCATTTGTTTATGTAGGTGCAGTCTCTGCGAGCTCTTGTTCATTTGTAACTACTTTTCTGATTCTGAATAAAGCAAATCTTTAGTATGAAAAAAAAAAAAAAACATTGTTTGCTAAGTGGAGATATTATCAAAAAGTTAAAAATAGATAGTATTTTACTACTTCCATTGTTGATTTGCTGGATTACAATTGAAATAGCAAACATATAAATTCTGAGATAAAGGTACTAGAGCGGACTTCATATATCAGGAATAATTTGCACCAGCGAGATTCTCTCTACTGTTTAAACAACCGCATGAAAGCACCATTCCAGTACCAATATGAAGCAAGTGAAGCAGAATTTAACAAAATATATTACATGTTCAGCAGTAACAATTATAAAACTTTGGTATAAAGCAGAAAAAACTTTATGCGACCATGAAAATGAAACCCATAAACTCTTCTTATATATGTAAAATATGGTATAGAAACCTTGTTGCAGCATACACGCAAGATATTCAGTACTGCAGGTTCAATCGATTCTTTCCCTTTTATTCGATGGATTCCCCTGAAAATGCTGCACATAATTGCGGAGCCAAGTTGGTATATTCGAACAACCGTAATAGTAACACCAATTCTTGACAGAACCACCCTCCAGATCAAAAAGCCGAAAGCTGCCTGAACTAGAATGATGACAATTAAATGCAGGAAAGAGGTGGCAAGTAGCAAAACGATGATCATCAAGACCAGGATTCTCAAAGTAAATGCAGTTGGGCTTGTACTCGGGAAAATCTTTCGCTACAATTGAGAACGGACCATATCGACCATGGCCAAGAAACATCAAGCATTTCTTGAGTTCATTCCGCCCAGGCCTAACCCATTTGCCATTCTTCTCATTTAACTTCTCAACTTTGTATCTTAGATACTGAAGCTTGCGATCACTGTACACCAAGAACAAATCCCTGGAAACTTCCACCAAATTCAGAAAGTTATCGCTGTATAGCGGCCCCCAGTTTCCTTCATTAACTAGCTTAAGATTCCACATTGCTTGAGCAACTTGCCTAAAATTCCTGAAGCTTAAGACAAAGCATAAAATTTTTCATTGTGGTATACAACACTATGAAACGAAAAATTCGTGAAGCGATCATCTTTTATGATAGTCCATTCTTCGTCTCCCATCCTCCACATAGCCAACATAACTCTAGAACTAGGTACTAAAGCGATCACTGTAAACCCATCATCCCTGCGCATCTTACGAAATCCTGATGAAGAGCTAACAGCAACTTTTGGCAGTGTAGTGGGTAGTAAGCCATCAATGGACTCAAGGAAATAATCAAACCACACCTCACTGACTCTAAAATCTCGCACATTCAAGACTATTCTACCACCATCTTCGCTTGGCTTTGGCGGTGGAAAGAACAATGATTTGAGGACCATCACATCATCACCCCGTCCATTCTCCGGTTGGATTCTCAAGAGCAAGGGTGTGGTGGTGACGCCCGTGCCGGAACAGCCGGTTGGAGGGAATAAACGGCGGATTCTTTGAGTGCAAAATGGTAACACGAGTAATTTACACTCAACTGGCCGGGGAGGCGGAGGGACGGGATCATGGGACGGAGGGGAGTGGAAGACCGCCATGAGCGCCAAACGGCCCTGAAGCGGAGGCTGACGAGATAGGTATTCCCGAGACGGCTCACTATATTCTCCAAGAGGTCGGTTTGAAGGGCGGACCAGCAGCTGAGTTGCGGTGAGGGACTAGGACGATCCATGGAGGGCTCTACTTTTTCTAGGGTTTCTTTCTAGGGTTTATATATATGGTGCGCGCTGTAGGGTTAGGACCTAGGAGGGTGGTAGATGAGAGAATTATGAGTGAGTATAGGGAAGGTTTTGCGTTATGGGATACTAAACGATCGCGCAAAGGTAATTTTAATGTGGTTAATTATAATATTAACTTATAAAATTACTAATAACTTATAATGTTAACATGTAAAATAATAATATAAACATAATAAAATCATGACCCCAGCTCCACTAATTAAGGATTGGACTATTTTTATTTTATGTTAACGAAGACTTTACTGAGAAAATATAGAAAATAAATACTTCAGGTCATGTCTGCGTACTAGTGAAAGAAGTTACAGCAGAAACATCTACGCAATAAAGGAGATCAGTTACATTCCAATAGCTTAAATTTTCTCCTGGTACGTACCCTTCCAATTCTTCAGAGTCTCCACAATTGAAATGATCATGGATGTGTCAAATGGAATATATCAACTTGTGATGTGCGATCTGCATCTGCAGCAACCCCACGAAAAATCCTTCTATTCCTCTCAAGCTAGATTGTCCACAAAGTGGCAAGACCGATGATGAACCACCATGACCTATTACATCTAACAGGAAATAAATAAGTCCATTGAATCAAGAAGTCCTCCAGGGAAACCGGACAGCACCACAGTAAGAACCAAATGAAGTCACACTCCACTAATTAAGGATTGGACTACTTGTTAAAACCAATTTGTTCTTGTTTGTAGTGTGAGACGGGTTGTGACTTTTGAGATATATACTCCAGTGTAATAATCCTAATTTAGGAAATTTAATTTGAAATACCTTGGTGGTTTCTCAAGAAAAAAAGAAGCCCTTGTTGATTTTGCAGAATATATATATATATATATATATATAATTCCCATAAATTACTGGCAAAGTTATTTTCCCTTTGCAGAATAAGTCCCTAGCTAGAAACCCTTGTACACCCCAGACCGTAGAAACCTCCATGACTCCACCGCAGTACTACAGCCGGTGGACCGATCTTCCAAGGGAGCTCTTGGAGATGATCGTGAATTACCTACAAGATGACTACCTCGGCATCCTCCGTTTCCGGGCGGTTTGTAGCTCCTGGCGGCGATATTCGTCCACTACTCCTCCTCTCCCTCCCATCATCCCATCCCTCACCCTTCCTTCACTTGTCGTGAATAACAAGTCTTACCAGTATGCACTTAAAGAGTTGGCAGTCTATTCCCTCCAACCAGCTCATCTTCCCGGCACCATCGAGCCCTTGGTTTTGTCCCAATCCTTGAAGAAGAAATCGAGTGATGATGCAATAATGATCGTCACAGCATTGAACTGTTCAATAGATATCAAATATAGAGGAATGGTCTCCGACTTGCAAGACTTTAGAGTAAACCATTATTGTTTGATTATTACCTCATACCTAGTGATGATGGCTCTACGATTGTTGGTCCAAGTGAAGTTGCTGTTAGTTCAAGCTTTCGTATTGGTGGCGGGTTTACAGTGACGGTCGTGTTACAACTTGAATGTTCATTGGCTGTGTGGAGGATGGGAGGTATAGGTTGTTGCAGAACTAGTATTATCACGGATTGGCATTTTCATAGAGTTTCATACGTCAATGATACATTTTGAAATGGAAAAGAAATATTGCAGTTATTGATCCAAGCAAACTCGATGGCATGATGGTTACTTATGTAGTTCCTCCTCTCTATTTTTATTGTGGTTGCGGCTCTGGTGTTATTCGGATTTTTTACCTGGAGGATGGTCGCCTGAAGAGCTGGTGTGATTGCTGGTGTGGACATTACGGCCTTAATTTGCAACTGCCAACTTGGCTCCCAAAAATGCTGCGGAGTCGGAGGACGAAGAAATTCCATTATTGGGTTTAATATTACCAGGAAAAAATAGAGATTAGAATCTAACAATAAAGCATCAAGCTAGAAGAAAAGATAGTATTTTATTAGATAATCAAGAGGGTATTACAATAAAGGAGGAGTATACAGTAGAGAGAAATAGTTTTTCTAGGGTTCCCTTAACTTAAGGAGGTTGGAAGGAATCTCGAGCCCCCTGCTTTTCGACTCTCCTTTTCTCTCTCCGTCTTTTTGGTATTTATAGGCTGCTGAGGTGACCTAGATCGGACGGTCAGGGTCCTCTGCGCCATCTTGATCTAACGGCTGAGAGGGAGGTGCTGGCCAGCTGTCAGTCCAGCTGTCATGCACTACAGCTTCTGGGTTCTTCCACTTAGTGGGTTGGGCTGCTCGGTGGACTTCACCTCTTCATTATGGGCTTCGTTAGGTGAGGCTTGCATTATTTGGGCCCGAGAATTGGGCCGGGCATATCAATAGCCCTCTAAATGGCCAAGCTTCCAAGAAGGTCAGGCATTTGCCTCAATGACATAGACGTCATGGAGTTAGTGGAACACACTTTTGAGAGGACTGCCTCATTAAAAACCTTATTAAGAAGAGTGCCAAAATAAAAGCCTGTGGGATAAAAACTTGATGAAGGAAAAGAGACTGTAGCGCGCGTTCCACACTTCTTCATTTTGGTTGTGGTTGGTTCTCAACAAGGTTCAGCTCTCCGTCTGCCTTCAGTTCCCCGTCCACTCTAGGGACCAGGCCTTATACGAGTCTTTAGTTCAAGGCATTATTTAGGGTTCAACCCTCTGTTTGCCTTCTGATTTCTATCCACTCTAGGGATCATGCCTTCTGCATGTCTTTAATTGGTTCCAGGCATTATTCAGGGTTCATCTCCCTCTCTACCTTTTGGTTTTCGTACACTCCAAGGACCATGCCTTCTGCATATCTTTAGTTGGTTCCAAGCATTATTCAGGGTTCATCTCCCTGTCTGCTTTCTGGTTTTATCCCCTCTAGGGACCATGCCTTTTGCATGTCTTTAGTTGGTTCCAAGCATTATTCAAGGTTCATCTCCCTGTCTGCCTTCTGGCTTCCATCCACTCCAAGGACCATGCCTTCTGCATGTCTTTAGTTGGTTCCAGGCATTATTCAGGATTCATCTCCCTGTATGCCTTCTGATAGGCGGCTCTTCATGCCATACATGGTGAAAAAGTTAGGTGGCAGTGAAATTCACGCCTAGGTGACAACATTATACTCTTATGTTGTGGTAACTTCCCTCTTAGTTGAACTATATGTTGGAACTTTGGAACTCTCACAGTCCCTTTGCACACGTCTCTTAGGGTTCTATAAGCATTCAAGGAAGCTTCCCTTACTTAGGTAAGCTTACAGATTCACTTGAGATCAAGATCACCAATTTGTGCTTCGACACCCTTGGACCTTTTGCGTGGTACTCCTTAGGCTTTTTTGCATTGGCACTCTTTAGGCCTTTGCAATTTATGAAGCTATTTAGAGCCTCAGTGCTTTATGGCTCCTAAGGGGCTGTATGCATCTTATGGCTTCTCGACCTCAAGTTTCATCATTTCACTTTTCCCAGGTAGGTAACTCACTCTTGATCGATTTATTTGTATTGGCGGTTATTCATGCCTTTGTGGAGGTATCTTTGAGGTTCCGTTTGGTGTTTGCCTTCCTACTGGCGGACAACTGAAGGAGTGTTGCCGGACCTCTGATCTCTCAAGGATCGAGAAATTGCTTATTTGTCTCCAATATGCCATTTTTTTGGGGAGTGCATTTTACACCCCTTTATGTTTACTTTTGGGTGTTCTTTCTACACCCCTCTGTGTTTCCTTCTAGATATGCTTTCTGCACTCTCTTATATTTTTTTTTCTTCGAGGAAGACCTTACTGAGGGTGAATCTTAGGTCCCGTATCCTTGTATTTTAGGCTTTGAGCGTTACCTCTTGGCCTTTGTTGTTCAGGGGTTTTTCAAACCCTACTGCTCTAATGTGGGTTCCTACAGCTTTCGCACAGGTTTCTGCTGGCTTCGTTCCAGCGTCTCTTCTGGATGTGCATTCGGCACCCCTTTCATTTACTCGTTTGGGTGTGCTTTTTGCACACCTTTTTGTTGTCTTCTGGGTGTGCCTTTTGCACCCTTTTAATATTCTCTTCTTGGAGGAAAACCTTAAGTGTGAACCTCAGTGGTCCTATCTCCTCAAGGCCTTGTCTGCTGTATTCCAACATCTCTTCTGGGCGTGCCTTCTGCACCCCTTTAATATTTTCTTTCTGGAGGAAGACCTTACTGAGGTTGAATATCATTGGTCCCATCTCCTCATGATATCGTCTGCTGTATTCCAACATCTCTTTTGGGTGTGCCTTCTGCACCTCTTTAATATTCTCTTCTGGGTGTGCGATTTGCACCCTTTTATTACTCTTTCCTGCTCCCTCTCAGGTTTCTGCCAGGTTCCTTTCAGCTTCTCTGCAGTTTCTCCGCACCTAGTTGCAGTGTTCTTTTTCCTATCTTGCACTTTGTAGGCCACTTATTTCTAATTGGACCTTTTCATTGTGACTTTGGCCTTGACCACCCCATGGGTCTTTTGAGAGGATTCCCTTTAAGCAGCCCGATCGCTCAGGGTTCCTTTAGTTGGCCCTCGCCTTGCTCTCTACTTTGGAGAACTTGAAGTTTTATAGACCATTAATCTCGATCACCCCATGGATTAATTTTAATCTTTAGGCCACCTTATGGGCCTTACAGTGTCGGTCTATCAATCTTGCCGGAGTTTTGTTTATGCAAGACTCTTCTAAGATTCTTATATCTAAAGGTGCATGCCATGTAATGAGGGGAAGTGTAGAAGTCTTGATTGCAAATAATAACAGAGGGAAGCATAGCCTCTTCATTGATATTTCAGATATTTCTCCATTATCCTTACTTGGGATTCAATTTTTTTATCTTGGGTGCTTGTGAGGTAGCTTCGACCCTCTTCTGAACATAGTCTTTCACTCTGAGAGTTCTTGATCTCTCCTAGTGATTATGGAACCTTCCTGCCTTCACCTCATGTATGACGGCCCTAGCTAGGCCTGTTCTATAGCTTCTTTTAACTCATTTAGTTCCACACTCATTAATTCCTTGTTAGCCTCCTGCATAAGCTCTCTTGTCATAGCCATTTCAAACCTCATCTCCTCTGGCAAGCTACCTTTGGCTTCTCCGACCTTTTTCTTTTTCCTTTCTGTGAATATTCCACTAGAAACCTCCATCTGCCTATTAGTTTCAGGGTGGCTGGCAGAAGAGAACCTCCGTTCAAGTCCAGAACTTGCACAGGAGCCCCTCAGTTTCTTGCAATCAAACTAGGGTCTGCTATCAGTTATGATGACGTAAGGCACTCTCAGCCTTCCTTTTCCTTTTGCCACTAGGAAGGCACTTAGGACATCCCTTCCATGAGCTTGATGGGGAATGTATTTTTCCACCAACCCCTTTGAATTTGCCGCCACCACGGGCCGATAACACCCGTTTCTCAATACTTTTCCTGCCAAGGACTCAGCTCTCATGTGCCTCATGCATGTACCCTAATGAACCTCTCTTGGGACCTCCAGCCCCTCCTCTTCTATCAGACACCTCATTAACGAGCTGTTAAGCACTCTCTGATATAATTGCTTTGCTACACGAAATCCTGCCCTCTACGCCAAGGAATCCGTCAGCACTAGAACTCTTATGGCGATTCTTAGCTTGAAATCGGTCTCATATTTTCTCATTTCAATGCTTTCTCCATCATTTGGGCTGGCGAGGGTGGGTGCTTGAGACATATACCCTTTTAATTCCATAATCGTCGCTTCATATTCCTCCGTCCACTAAAAGCTCCTAGCCTTTCTCGAAGTTTCAAAGGAAAGCAACTCCTTTTTTTTGTTATTCTTGGGATAAATATCCTAAATGCAGCAAACCTCCCTGTCAACTTCTATACTTCCTTTACCGGTTTAGGCGATTGTATTTCTAGGACAAACTATAGTAGCTGAGATTCCTGGTATGTCCATGGCACTCCAGACGAACTCTGCCTTGTGAGTATGCGACAACTCTTCCAGCATTTTCCCTTCCTCAGGGTTCACAAAGGTTTCACACCATGTATCCTTTCCCAATTCTCCATTTTGAATCAGGGTCCCACCGTCCCCTCAGGTTCTATTCATTCTCCGTTTTCTTCTGGGCATGTGACTCTTCTTTTTCCACTCTCTTAGCATCCTCCAAGGTAAAGATGATCCTTGGATCCCCCTGCCTTCCTTTTCTCATAAGAGGCAGAATTCATCCGGGTACTTAGCTTTTCTCGCCCCCCTATCATTCGACTCCCTTCTACCACATTTATGGTTCCTCCTCGAGATTCCTCTACTTACTTCTAAGCTCCTCCATCCTTTCAGACCCTCTTCCGTGTTTTTGCTACAAACTCCTTCAGATGCCCCTCTCGGATCAGCCTTTCAATTTCCCTCCTCAGGTTGTTACAGTCCTCCGTATCATAGCCATACCCTCAGTGGAACCTGCAATAGGGTTCCCCCACTGTCAAGACTCTGAGGGTTCATCGTCGGCCTTGGCCACCTTATCTTCTTCCTGTGATCATTTGTCATTAATTTAAAGATCTGACCTTGCAACGTATTTTGAGGCACAAACTGTGTTTGTTTTGGCTCATCCTATTTTCTCTCTTCGTGTCGGCTGTCCATCCCTTCAAAGTCTTTTCCTTTTTCTTCCTCCCGCCATAGTTGGGTCAAACCTTGAGCGTTCCTGCGAGGGGCCTTCGTGCCTCTCTTTCTCCATCACCTCTCTTTTTTGGACTCCTTGATGGCCCTTTTCTCTCCAGGTTCCCTCCAATTCCATATCCCTGCCTCGGCCCGTCAAGGTAACTCCTTTCTCCTTAGGCTCCCTTGGTAGGTGTGGGTTCCGTACTCCTTCTCTCAAGGCGGCTCCTTTCTCCATAAATCTCTCTAAGATATAGCCTTTCTGGCCGAACCCTTCTGGGTATACGTTTAGTATCCCTTTCATTTTCAAGCTGATGCCTTTCTTTATGGATCTCTCTTCTGGGCGCACATTCTGTACCCCTTTGGCCTTTAAGGCAACTCCTTTCCCTCTAGGTACCCTCTGGGAGTACTTATAGACCTTCAAGATGCCTCATTTCGCCTGAGGTCCACCTTCTAGGTGTGCTTTCTACACCCTTTTGAATCCCTTAGAACCCCTTTTCCTCCTAGGCTCCTTCAAACTGTTAGTAATATGCCCAAAAGCCAATCTATGGATGATTGTATTCATGTATACATATTTGAGGTTATGCCTATATATATGATTATGAGATAATCGCTTGCACATATATATAACCCTAGTGTATATGTATTTGATATGTATATTCTTAAAAGTCCCTAGTCGTTTATTATTATGGTTGGGTTGTAATAATAAAATA
>JAKUCV010001358.1:15540-84601 GCA_028386065.3 Turnera subulata
TAAAGACTCATCAACGAGGGGCATCTGTGAACACCCGAATTTGACCCATGAAAATTTATACGTTTTAGTAATTAGGTCCCTCATGTACGAAGAAGTGATTTAAGTCACATTAGGGACCGGATTGCTAGAATGTATTACATTCTATGAGCTTGGGCCTTATTTATGTATTGAAATCCAATTTGGGTTGGAGATAGATATAAGAGTCCAATTTAGTAGAATATAGATGTTCTCCAGAGTTGTACAAGCCCACTAACACCTTGCTTGCAGGCAAATTTAACTCTGATTTTCGTGAGAGATCAGAGCTAAATCATTCCTTAAATAGCAAGAGTGTTTTTGGTATGATTTAGGCTTAAAATAGGAAGAGGGTGTGTGATTAATTGATTGGGAGATGTTTGGGGGAGTAGTAATCAAGAAAAGAGATTATTCTGGGCAATCTAGGGGTTGATTACGTGGTAAGATCAACCAGGGAGGAATTAGGGGAGAATCCGGAGCAAAAATGGAAACTGCGATGAAAACGCATAGGCGCGGGCGGTCATCTCGAGATGACCGCCGGGCCTAGGCGGTCATGTGTGGATGACCGCCATGACATGGCTGTCATCTCGTGATGACCGCCGGCCATGGCGGTCATGGGTGCACTGGAACGCGTCTTCTCCCCGATTTTCGACCGAGATTCGATTCTACGCGTTTTTGGTCCAGATTTTCGGCCATTATTCTGATCATTAAGATGGTCCACGACCCTAGGCAGCCCAGAACACTATAAATAGGACCCTCCCCCTTCACATCAGGGGACACGCATTATTACACACATACTCTTCCTAAAAGCTTTCAAGTTTGGAGAAACTCTACCTCTCCAAGCCCAGAACTAGTTCTATAGGCGAAGCTTTGGAGAAATCTCGTGGGTAGCATCATCTAATCAAGGCAGCAAATGAAGAATCAAGAAGAGATCCAAGACAGAGTTGAGGTGCGGAAAGAAGCTACGCGTAAGGCGAAACCCGAATCAAGGAGCTAGAGGAGGGCTGCAAGAGGTAATTCTGATCCTTTTCTTTCTGTTGTGATGCTGATGCTGATGATGATGTGATTGTTGTGTTTCTGATGTAAGAACTACGTGGGCTTTGAACCCGGTCGCCGGGGTACGTAGGTGGTTTCTAGTGGTCGAAACTCAAGCCCAATCTTCTTCTCATCCCCTTCTTTTTTATTTTCAGTTCTTGATTGGTTTTGGTGAACACACTCACCCACTTGCACAAGGCATACAAAAACCTTTAATTGCACAAGATTTCGCCCCAACATGGATGGGTGCCTAACACCTTCCCATCCATGACGAATCCTCGGGTCCATTGTCTTTGCTTCGCTAAACCGGTTGCCTAAATGGAGTCACATGAAGGGTTTTTCCCAAGTTTTAGTCCCTTAATAAAACTTGGGTGGCGACTCCAAAGATAATGGATGACGGTTATGAAGAAGGTGTAAGGAAAAGGTGAATAGGCCCAAGTGATTTTTGGTCGGGTATTCACAGTGGCGACAAGTTCCGGCCGTTTTCTCGCTGCACCGCCGCCATCCACCTCTTCCCTGTTAGGACTAATGCTTCCATGTTTCATTTCAGGGTTTTGATAATGACAAACTAACCAAAGCTCCATTCATGAATTTATTCCTTGAAGAAAAGCAAAAAGACATCACTCAATGAAGCACAAGTCTAAGACAAAGGAGTACAAGATTTGAAGCAACAAGGATGAAGATATATAGAGAGTTCATCTATAGGAAATCCTTGTAAATGGTAACTCAAGTACTCCAAGTTAATGCTCAAACCAAAAATCATTTTCCTCATGCATTTCATAAATCATGTAAGTCATAAAACTGGTTTTTAAGTTCTAAACATCGATGTTCTTAGAACAACATCGATGTTGCATCAAGTCGATTTCAAAATCTTTTTGGCAGTAGCAAGAAAACATCGATGTTGGATTATAAAACATCGATGTTCTTGTGACCGTTGGTCAAAACATCGATGTTTACAATCCAACATCGATGTTCATGAGAACCTGTCTTTGAAATAAAATTTTGCCGAAGCCAAAAAACATCGATGTTGGCCAACTAAACATCGATGTTTCACAAAACATCGATGTTTCATTTTCCAACATCGATGTTCTGGCATAGACCCTTTTCCATCATATTTTTGCGAAGCCAAAAAACATCGATGTTGAATTGAAGAACATCGATGTTGAGTATGGAAACATCGATGTTCTAAAATGCAACATCGATGTTCTACTAGCCGTTGGAGCAATAATTTAAAATTGCTGGCTAAAACATCGATGTTTAAAGTGAAAACATCGATGTTTTGCCGTTGTAGCAGACAACTTTTCAGCACCCACTATGTTTTGTTTAAGGCTGTTTTTGGGTGGATTTAAAACGGCTCTATAACTTTTCAAAGCTATAAATTGAGCATTTTTAGCTGTGTTTCAAAGCTAATCAACTCTCAACATTCAAGCATTCATTCCATACATTCATCAAAATCTTTATTGAGCCAATATCCTATTGAGGATTTGAGAGTTGCCTTTTAGAGCTTCATTTGTACACTCACATCTGCTCTTTGAGAGAGACCTCTTGTTTGAGTGATTATTGTGTTGTTATACACCTTGAGGGAGGTTAGTTCCCTTGGTTAGATTCATAAGAAGAGGGGTATATCTTCTTGTGTGAGAAGTCTTGAAGTGAGGTATCTTCAAGCAAGAGAGCTGAAGTTCATGTGACTTGAACTTTCAGGGTTTAGGATTCTTGTGACTAGAATTCCTAGGTTGTAACGGTTTGTTAAGCACCCGTAAGCTTAACGTAGATAGTGAAATCTTCAAGTGAGACTTGAAGGGCTGGATTAGCCACACTAGTAGAGTGTGTGTGAACCAGGATAAATCGCTTGTGTCCTTCATTCTTTTAATTCCGCACTTATTTCCTGCAAAGTTTTTAATTTTCGATCATAAGCTATTCACCCCCCCTCTAGCTTAAGTCTATTGTTCCTAACAATTGGTAGCGGAGCCTAACTCTCTGAAAAACTTAACCGTTTGAGAGGTATTATCCATGGCTTTTTCAAGTAATGTGTTTGCAGGAAACAATGAAGGACAGTCCGTCACCCGTCCACCATTGCTCAATGGCGCCAACTATACATATTGGAAGGAGAGGATGAGAGTCTTTATTCAATCCAACAACTTCACTCTCTGGCGGACAATAAAGAACGGAGATCAAATTCCGACAAAGAGAGTTGGTGAAATTATGGTGACTAAGACGGAAGAGGAGTATGATGCCGAGGACGTCAAGAAAGTTCAAAATAACTTCATGGCAATCAACATACTCCATTGTGCACTTAATCAAGAAGATTACCAGATGATTTCACGATGCACTACCGCCAAGGACATTTGGGATATGCTGGAAGTCACCTATGAGGTAACAGAAAGTGATGATGAAACGAACTTTCAATGCCTCATGGCAAAGGAAGAAGAAGTAGAAGAGGTAAGTGATTCTGAACCTTCTAACCATGATGAATTGCAAAACGCTTTTAATGAATTGTATGCTGAATATATTAAAATCTCTAAGATTCATTTAAAGCAAAAGAAACATATTGCTTCATTAGAAAAGAATCTAGAAGAGCTTACCTGTGAAAATGATAAATTGAAGGAAGAAAATAGGACTCTAGGCATGCCCAAAGAATGTGAATCATGTAAATCACTATATGAACAAGTCACAGAACTTGAAAGAAAAACTAAGGAGTGTTCCTCATGCAATTCTTTGAAAGAACAAAATGAGAAGTTATTATGTGAAAATGAAAAGCTTAGAGAAGAAAACAAGTTTTATGGGAAGAAGAGTGCTAACAAACCGGATAACTTAGAATGCACGACATGTAAACCCTTAAAGAAGAAAGTTGAAAATCTTGAGGCAACATTAAAGAAATTTAGCACCCCTCAGAAAAATTTAAATTCTATGCTAAACAATTTGCAATCAACTAAACATGGAATAGGTTTTAGAAACGAATCTAAAAGATCTAAAATCGAGCCTAGGAAGCATAAGGTTCAACCCAAGGGTCACCATGTTAGTAAAGTGCACAAATATGGACAGCATAATTATTATCAACCTAGATGGATGCACAATCCAAATGTTATTTGTCATTACTGTAATATAGTAGGACACATTGCTCCTGCTTGTTTTACTAGGCATAGACATTGGACTCGAGGTGAAGCCTATCGTCATCATGTCCCTAACACTCAAGGACCCAAAGAAATTTGGGTACCAAAAACCCATTGATTTGTTTTGCAGGTGTGCTTGAAGGCATCAAGTGTACTTTAGTGCCTTGATTGCGGATGCTCCAAGCACATAGTCATGAAAGCATCCAAATTCGTAATTGATTCTTGGGGAATAAGTAAGCCGAGACAGAAAAACATCGATGTTTAGGAGCCAAACATCGATGTTGAGTGAACTTCAACTAGTATCATTCCCAACCGGCAGCATGGAACATCGATGTTTAGTATCAAAACATCGATGTGCAGGTAAGTACTCTAAACTTACTAAATTATTAACTTTGATGATTTGTGGTTCATGACAATTTCATAATACAAACAAACTAGAGTTTATTGATGTTCATATCTTACAATCTTACGATACAATGACTCTTACGCACACTTTATATTACAATCATACTTAATAACATATCCTACAAAGACACATCTGAATAAAAAAACATGTTACACGCTCATCACACTAATTCATATGCTTATTACAATGTGCCTCTAACGATTGGGTTCAGCTGTTACAGTAAAACCATTAGGAGTATTGACTATGTTAACCCTAATGACATGACTCCAAGCGAACCACATTCCACCTGAGTTGTTCTGGCCAGGAAGCTCGAACCGTTGTGATGGTGGAAAGCGAAGAGGGATAGCTCCGTGATTTCCGGTTTGCTGCCATTGAGTCTCGGTAAGCAGAACCATATTGGGTTTGTATTGGTTCTTCAGGTCTCGCAGGATTCGGACAAAATCTTGGGAACGTGCTGTGATGCCCCTGCAGTTCCACACCAAAAGGCGAATCTTTGGCCAAGTGGGCGCTACTCCAGTTGCTCGAGGAATGCTCTGAGCTGTCATAGTAATTTGGTAATGACCGCCCTCGTTCAACGTCTGGTAGGTTGGTTCCAACTGAAGCTCCTGAAATTTTTCAGAAATAAAAAACATGGTGGAGTTAGCCGTACCATAGTAGGAAGCTCGCAGAGTTTGTTGATGATCCAGGAATATGACTTCCTCCATAGGGGTAATAAAGAATCGGGACGAATAGATTTCGTCTACAAAGACAAGGCGAGGAATTCTTCCTAGCTCCTCTGGCAATGGCCCCTGTGGCTCATTCACGATACTAAAGGACAACCGATTTCTCCTTCCTACGTTTGCACCTTCAACGAAAAAGACGGAGGAAGGGGCAGGCATTTTCTCTTTACTTTTGATTTTTTTTTACTAATCTCTCTTTCTTTGAAGTTGGCTAATAATTTTCTGTCTAATGAGCTTAATCCCTGTCTTTTATAGAACCAAATGTGCGGTGTCATTCTTCCAAGGGCAGACCCCTACCACACTTGGCAGAGCTTAAGAGATTCTCCGCCAAATAGAAACGCCAAGTTCATTATTACTAACCTCCAATTTTGTAGCTAATCAAATATCTGCTTTGTTGAAAATTCAGGCCTAAATTGCATTATTGATCCGACACGGGATTTACTGTCCATTTAGCTAGGTATCGGAGACTATCAAAGTCCAACCGACAAGACAATTTCTCGAGCCCGGTGCACTGACGACAAGAAGAAAATGTCTCTTAGTGGCAGAGGGATACTTACCATCTCTTGAAATTGTTACAACATCTTTCATCTCCATAACTCGTGTATTATCCATTGCTAATTTGAGCACCCGAGGCTCTACTAAATCTGTTTTGTAGGGACCCGCGTCTGACCTGTATCTTCTGGTCGGGTCGCGCCTTGGATCTCTGCTGTTGGGTTGGGTTTTGTGTTGCTGGGCTTGGGTTGTGTGTGCTGGGCCGACCTTGGCAGGCCTGTGCTGGGCTGTTGCCTTGGTCTGGGCCGGAACAAATTATACATATATATATATTAATCTATATTCTGGAAATTAATTTTGAAAAAAAATATATATATTTATTTTCAGAAAATTATGGACAATATAATTCTAGTATTTTTAGGAAAATATAAATATATTTACTTTGATAAATAGTTAAGTTATGTTTTGGAAAAAACTAATATTATTTGGAAAAAATATATTTATACCTTGAAAATAATTTCTGGGAATTTAGTATGTATATTATTTCGTCTAGAAAATTATGATTATGGTATATGTATATAAATATGTATTTTAGAAATTAAAGTTAATTATATTTTATGTTGGAAAATATTATTACTATATATATTTAGAAAATATAAATATTATATAAATATTTTCTGAAAATTATAAATAGGTTGTTATTTTCTGGAAAAATTATGGATAATATAATTTTGGGAAATTATAGTTATTTTATGAAAATATTTTGAAAAATAGTTTTAATTAAAGTATGGTACCGAAATTATATTCGGAAATACGTACGGTTAATATTTTCGGTAAAAGATGGAAATAATGGATAAGTAATCGGGATGGGTAATTTCGTAGTATTGGCATCATAGTATACCGATTATATGCATTTATGTGAGTATGTGTCGTTTTGATGTATAGGTTTGGATATCGGGCAGTTTCCCGAGGAACCGACGTCAGACCGGTCATTATTCCGGAGTTGAGTAATCGGCCAAGGTGAGGATGGATTTGCTTCAATATGTGCCTGTATTACTCGGTTATTATGTTTTGTTGGTTATTGCACTGTTGAGTATTGTATTGCTGTGTTATGTTTCGGGATGTTTATCCTATTGTCTTGATTGTGGTCGGGATGTTTATCCCATGTCGGTTTTTGGATGTTTATCCTTGTGTCTTTTGGAATAAGTATAATGGTATGATTAATGAATTGTGACGAGGATGTCGATCCTCGGTATTTTGGTTAGGGATGTCGATCCCTGAGTTTGGTTTTGACGACGGTAATATAATTGTCACGTGGTAAGCAGAGGTACGACCGGATGGTTAGAGACTGTTTTGTGGTGGCCATGATCTGGGTTCGTGTGATAAGCATGTCTATGCTTGGGATGTCTATCCCGGTTTGTTATATTTGGGATGTCTATCCCTGGGTTCTTTTTGATCTGGCACCAGGAACAGGTTGATAACCTGGTACGGCCCTAGCTTTTCTGCGACGGGGCCCGGAAAGATAAAATTGAATAATTGGTTTTATTTGAGTCTTTTCGATCTTGGACCGGTTTTGGGTCTTGTCTTTTGATTTTGGCGGTTTTAGCCTGTGTTGACCTTGAGTAATTACTGTGTTCATATTGATTGTCTATCCTTCGTCGGTGAGCACTTCGGACTCACCCCTCACCTGCGGGCTTTCATCCCGTAGGATGAGTTGTTCGTTGTACAGGTTGGGTGCATTCCAGACAGGCTGCAGCGTTATCCCTTGGACAGGGCTTGGATCCATAGTTTGCATCTATGTCGCATACAGTGTTTGGTCAGTTATTAAGTCTTCCGCTGTGCATTTTATTGATATTATTGGGCCATTGGGCCGGTTGAGTTACTATTGTTGTTTTTATTACGGGCTGTCGAGCCCGGATGTAACAGCCCGGGTAAAATTTGGATTCTTACCGGGACTGTTAAAGTCGTTACACAGTGATTTACCGAATGAATTAATCTTGGGTAATTAATTCAAGGTAAACCGGGAGTCGTTTTTTGAAACCGAGAGTTTTCCTGCGCTCGGGAGTATCTTTCTAACTAACCGAGCCTCGGTTTTCAATTCCGAGAGTTGGGCAATGCTCAGGAGAATTAATCGGAAGCCCAAGTCATATTTGTGAACTCGGGACAGAAAATTACGATTATGCCCCTGTCTTCTTCCCTTTTCTTCTTTTCTTTTCTTCCTTTTCTTTCTCTTTTCTTTTTTTTTTTCTTTTTCTTTGTGAACTCGGGACGGAAAATTACGATTATGCCCCTGTCTTCTTCCCTTTTCTTCTTTTCTTTTCTTCCTTTTCTTTCTCTTTTCTTTTTTTTTCTTTTTCTTTCTTTTCTCCTTCTCCTTTTCTTTCAGCCGCCGGCCTTCCCTTTTTCTTTTCTTTCCCATGACCAAACGGTCCCCATCTTTTTTTTCCTGTCTATTTCTTTGTCTTCTTCCTCTCTTGCTTCTCCATTTTCTTTTCTTTTCGTCCCACACACACCCCGATTTCTCTGCACTTTCCTTTCCCCGTGATCAATTGTTCTTTCCGTGACTCGCCCTTGTCTGCACCCCCTATCTTTTCTTCCTTGTTTCTTCTGGATTCTTTCCTTTTTTTCTTTTTATTTTCTCCTCCTCTCTCCCGATCCCTCACACACCCATCTCTCTCGCCATCTTCCCTTTTTCCTCTCGCCTTACACTGCCCCACACCAACCACCGACCCCTCTGCTCCTCCCTCCTTCTTCCTCTGCCGTCGCCGCCTCACTTCACCACTGCTCGCAACCACCACTGCGGCAACAGGCGCCGCCGCCTCAAACCACCATCCCTTTATGTTCTCTTTCTCCCCTTCTCTCTCCTTCTCCCTTTTCTTTCTCTCCCATGCCCTGCTGCGACCACCAGCCCATGCCCCCTCCACTGCAGCTCGCCTTCCTCGCGACGACGCCGTCACCTGCTGCCACCGACGCCACTGCTTGCAACCCGACCGCCACCATCACCTCCTCCTGCCCCTCCTTTCCCTCCTCTTCCGTTCGCAGTCACTGCCCCTGTTCCCTCTTCCTTCCTTCACGGCTTGCCTTCTTCCCTGCTTTGCCACCTGAAACCGCCGCTGCAACAGAACGCCAATGCCGTCCCCTGCTCCCATTCCTGAGCTGCCGCCGCTGCCAAGGCTAGGTGAGCCATCGGTCGTGCCCTTCCATCTCCTTCTGCCTTTAGATTATTTGTTGATTATGGTTGAATTGATTGGTTTTGAGATGGGATTAACCGGGTCTTGATTGATTGTTGTGGGTTGTTGTTATGATGGATGTGGACGTTGGTGTCGTTGCTATGACGAACAGTAGCTAGATGGACTGTGTGAACAGTAACCGTGTACATCCTTTGCTGCCGTGAACAGTGTTTCTGACCGGAATCCGGCGAGGTACCGGCAGTCCCAGGAATTTTTCGGCGAACCCGGACAAGGACTTTTGGGTAAATACCGGACCCTTCGGACTTTTCACGAACATTAACGGACTTTTATAACGACATTAATAAACGAAGACTTAATTTATTTAATCTAATCTCAATTTTATGGTTTATGCATTTATTTAATTTTTCTGATTTAACCTTATTATTTATTTTCCCTGATTTTAATTGGATTAATATTTAACTTTGGCAAGTATTAAAGGACTAGACATATATAATCATCCTACTGCATTAATAACTAAAATAGTACTAGCCGTAAATATGTATTTGACACGAGCGACTAATGGGCCGGAATATCGGCTTGGATGCTCGGATTCGGTTTTAAGCTCGGTTCGATTTCAATTTGAAATTAAGTATAATTGGTATAACGATTAAAGAGGCTAATTTCATATTAAAGAAAAATTAAGGAAATAATAAAATTAGACTTGGTATAAGACAGTATAAAATTTCTAAAACCGGCATCATGCATAATCATCTTTGTTTGCGCATTATAAGTGATTACTGTGTTCCTATATGTACATATAGGGTATCAGGATTTGACCGGATAGCAGTTTCAGAGACACATCAGGTGAGGATGGATAACCCTGGATATGTGCCCGTAATACTGTGTGTGTATCTTTGTTGTTTGTGTATTTTTGTTGTTTGATTGATCTGCTGGAATAATTGTTGACTGTTACCTGATTGCTATGGAATTGTTGATGTTTGTTGTTGAATCGTGTCAGACCTGTGTATGTTGTGTATTACTTGGTTTAATTGATTAAATGTTGTTAATTATACATTGTGATATATTGCTTCGTTAATTGGCTTATTTACTGGTGATAACTGGAGTGTTTATAAATCTTAGTTGATTTGTGATAAGATGAGATAACCCAGATGAGCTGTGAGGCAAGTTGCCTGCTCAGGGATTTGATAATTGGTTATTTAATAAAAATGAATAATTGGTTAACCTCACTTAGACTATTAGCGTCACGGACATTAAGTGTTGGTATGGAGTGGTCTGGTCGATGTCTGTAGTTGGGGGTATACCGAATACCCAGTGGCTCGGATTTGCCGAATATCCGGTTGGTATGTTGATATTTGTGGTGAGGGTATACTGAATACTTAGTGGCTCGGATATGCCGAATATCCGGTTGGTATGTTGATGCTTGTGGTGAGGGTATACCGAATACCCAGTGGCTCGGATATGCCGAATATCCGGTTGGCATGTCGATGCCTGTTTGGATAGTGGCACTGCGGACCAGCCAACACTTGATACGTGACAGGGCCCAAATTGAAACTGGATAATAAAATTAACTAGACTTAGAAGGTCACACATAGAAGTATTCGTATGTGTTTGGGTTATGAATGACCCCTTATTTATGTTCTTGGTTATGTTATATTTACGGTGCTTGTTGGCTGATGTGAAGATGGACTGTCTTGATATGTGACTATTTGCTCTGTTGGATATGCTTTGTTGTTTGATTGAACCGTTGAATTGTGTTTGGATTTACATGACTTGCTGTTAGTGAATTGGAATTGTTGATATGAAAATAAGTTGAGGAAATGGGCTATTGATTGATGAAAGAGGAATACTTGAGATGACGATATAATTGTCACTTGGAAAGTAGTGGTACGACTAGATGGTTAGAGACTAGTTCTGTGGTGTCATGGCCGGTTGGTTGGTTGATTGGGATGTTGACCCCGGATGAGATTGATATTGGGATGTTGATCCCGGATTTGTGATATTGGGACGTTGATCCCAGATTTGTGATATAGGGATGTTGATCCCGGATTGTGGTTGGGCCTGGCATCCAGAATTAGTTAATAACCAGGTACGACCCTAGCTTGTCCAGTGACGGACCCGGAAGGTAAAATGGGTAATAAAAATTAATAAGCATTCTCTTGGTCTTGGCCTTGATATGATTTAGTAGGATTCCTCTGTTGTGTTGTTTGTTGTTGGATTCCTCTGTCGTGTTGTATGTGTTAGATTCTTCTGTTTGATGGTTGTATTACTTCGAAAGTATTACGGTTGATTATATATCTCTATTTATCTTTCGTCGGTGAGCGCTTCGGACTCACCCCTCCCCTGCGGTGTTTCATCCCGTAGGATGAGTTGTTTGTAGTGCAGGAACGTACAGGGCGAGCTGATGCGTACCCTCGGACAGGACTCGGATCCATTAGTTGCATTGGGCCTTGCATATGTTGTCATGCGAGTCATAAGTCTTCCGCTGTGCATATTGTTAAGTCTTCCGCTTTGCATGTTTTTACTATTGTTGGGCCATTGGGCCAGTTGAGTTATTACTGTTGTTATTGATGTGGGGCCGTAGGGCCATACTGCTGTTTATATTTTTGGGCTGTCGAGCCAGGGTTTATGTTTTATACACTATAAGCTGGGTTGATTGGTCGGGTTGTCACAGTTCCGGCACGTGTTTACTGTGTACGGTAAATACGGGTCGGGGCGTTTCACCGGATATCTGTTGTATACACTGTATCCTGGGCTTTGTTGGGTTGGGTTGTTACAGTTCCGGCACGTGTTTACTGTGTACGGTAAATACGGGTCGGGGCGCTTCATGGGCCATGAACAGTAAGCCCATGCCCAGCCCAGAACAACCCAACAGTTGAGGCCCAACTGCCCAGGCCCGCGAGGCAGCCCCTCAGCAGGGTCCAACCCGAATTCCAACCCGTTATGAGTCGGGTACTCACCTGGCGGAAACGGGTCCTGGTGCAGGGTAGGAGGCTGGCGGCACGGCGAGCAGAAGGGACGACGAGAGGAAAGCTAACGCGGGGTCGGCGACATCGAGACGACTCGACTGGCGGTGGAAAAGCGGCACTGCGTTGCCGGTGTCGTCGTCAGCGGCGCGGAGAGGGAGATCCGCGGGTTTCGCCGCGGGTCAACGACGCTCGGCGGCGCGTCTCGTAGTGGGGACGGCAGGAGGCGGCGGCGTCGAGGTCGTGACGGTGAGGAGATGATGCTGGTGGCGGCGGTGCGACGTTATTTGCCTCCGAACGCTTCGTCGTGAACAGTGCAGGGCGGGTGGCAAACAGTTCACCGGTTTTCTGTATTTTCTTTTCTTCTATTTCTCTTCTTTTTTTTTTCTATTTTCTTCTTCTTTTTTCCTATTTCTGATTTTCTTTTTTTTCTTTCTTTTTTTCTTTTCTTTACTCCCTCTCTGTTTCTTTTTTTTTCTATTTTTCTTTTTTTTTCTTTCCTTTTTTTTTCTTTTTCTTTTCTCTCTTTTTCTTTTTCTCTTTTTTTCTTTTTCTCTCCTTTTCTCTTCTTTTTTTTTCCTTCTCTTCTTCCCCTCTGGTTTCTTCTTTTTATAGACGATGAACACTGTGCACATGTGAAGCTTCAAATAATGCAGCTTGTCTGCATTATGAAGCGAGTCCGGTCCGGACCAGAAAATAACTGATACCCCCTTAGTTATTTTTCGGTGTGATTTTTCTGAGAATTTCGGGACCCGAAAAATACCGACTTAGGCCCGAAAAATCCACGAAAAAATCACGAGCGCGGGAAAACTCTTGGTTTCGAAAAACGACGCTCGATTTACCTTGAATTAATTACCCAAGATTAATTCAACAGTAAATCACGGTAAAAAGACTTTTACAGTCCCGGTAAAAATCAAAAATTTTATCCGGGCTGTTACACGAGTGTTCTCTCTTGCTTGATCTGCTTCATCCTCTCAAGCGTGAGCTTTCTATAAAATTTTTTTCTTTAATTGTTGTATTTTGTGATGTGTCTCTACTTGATGGTTGTTTGTTGATTCTACATGATCCATTGATGGTTTAATTTTTTGGTTTGTTGATGAGCGGTCAATTTGCTTGATTTGTCTAGTGTGATTGGTGGATAGACGAATGCGTTTGTTGAATGTCAATTTGCTTGATTTGTCTAGTGTGATTGGTGGATAGATGAACGGTTGTTGCTTTGTTTTATCTGGCTTTGATTGAATTTTACAGAACCACTAATATAATCTGGTAAATTAGGGGAATAAATATTTGATGTTGTTGTGTTGATTGTACACAGTGGGGATGATGGGGAGAGAAGGTCTGGATAATTCTCTGGATGGAGGGGGAGAGAAATTCTTATTAAAAAATAAAATTGTTTTATTTTTAAAAAGCATGTAGGGAAAAAGGAAATGAATAAAAGAAAATAGAAAATTTGGCAACTGGCGGCCCCCTGCCACGTGTCGGTATCTGGTTGGTCTATAGTTGCACACCGGCTACTGGAGGTAAAATGGACAACAACACCTAGTTTCAACAGACTTGAGGGAGAAGATCGGTAATTTTCAAAGTTCAGGGACAACAACAACGAAAATGAAAAAGTGAAGGGACACAAAATGCCTTTTTACCTCAATTATCAAGTTAATAATTAGTTTTTGGGCTTGGGGTTGGGCTGTGTTTAATTTTGTAATATAAATCAAACGGGGCATTACCAATGGGCTTTGACTTGGGAAATATTTCATTGGAGTTTAAAAGAATGATGAAGCCCAATCCATATAGAATGTAATAAAAGTTTAGGTTTTACTGAAAGCTCGATTAAGCTCGCGAGCTTAACGAGCTGTGTAATGGAAGCTCGAGCTCGACTCGATTGATTTTAAAGCTCGACTCGAGCTCGATAAAGTCGAGTCGAGTTCGAGTATTTGCCGAGCCGATCTCGAATAACTCGCGAGTAGCTTGACTCGCTTACACCCCTAGCCTCAATAACTTGCTAATGGAGAAAGAAGTGTAAGCTTGGTAGCAGCTCTCTTCTTGGCTTGAGAGTGTTTAAAAATCTTGTGTTTTACTGAAAAATCTCTTGAGTTAGTCACTCTTCAAAATATCATGGAAGAAGGTTATATCCTAGATAAATTTAGGAGTTATTCTTGTTGGTAAGTTGTGATCAAAGCTAAGATTAGCTTTTAGGGAAGATTTCCAAGTTGTTCCTTGAAAAAACTTGTGGGAGATTAGATTTTGTTGGTTTGTCTTTGAAAGAAACCAATTGAGTTAGATAAGATTAGGTGTTAGCCTCGCTAGGGTGCTTGAAACAAAGCTTAGAATAGCTTTATAGAGAGTGAGAGATTAGAGCTTAGCCTAGCTAAAAGATTGTACTATTACAGGTTATTGGTTTGTCTTGTGAAAAACTTAGTTAGTGAAGTTTTAGAAATATGAAGGTGAACTCCTTGAGTGGTGGATGTATTCGTATGGGGAACCATTACAAATCTAGTGTGCCAATCTCTTCTCCTCTTCTCTTTCCTTAAACATCCTCCGAATTATCCTATTTGGATACAAAACCGATTTGGCATTAATGAGACCAAATCTGCGATTAAGCAAAAATGGTAATTCATCCCCCCCTCCTCCTAGCCAATTTGCCATAACTATTGAGTTTGTTCTCTTTCTACACCTATACTTTAAAATTATCTTTTGATTAAATTTCAATTTATACACCTTAATTTTGGTCCAAAACTACTTTGGCAACTCCATTTTTTTACAAACAAATTGGTAATCTAACTTTATAAAATTTTCAAATTGCTAACACCGTTATAACATCGTTACTATAGTGTCCCTAAACGATGGCATACCACGTCGTTTTGGCGCCAATGCATTTTTTCCATTTTTTGTTTGATTTTCTATCATTTTTTTCTTTTTTTTCTTCTTCCTATCCCTTCTATTTTCATTTAATTTTTTTCTCATTTTTTTTCTCGTTCTTCACTTTGCTGTTTTTGCCAAATGATCAAATCAAAATCAATATAGAACCATACCTCTCCCTCATTCAAACTCGTTTCCCCCAAACTCCTAAATCTATATAAAAGGAATCCATGGAGAATCAAAAGTCATAAATTGGCAGATAACGCAACAAGTTAGTAAAGTTTTAGAAATCTAAAGGTGGACTGTTTGAGTAGTGGATGTACTCATGTGTGGGAAACTACTGTAATTCTAGTGTGCCAATCTCGTAACCATTATAATTCTAGTGTGCCAATCTCTTCTCCTCTTTGCTTAAGCATCCTCCTAATTATCCTATTTAAATACAAAACCGATTTTGTCAATCTCTTCTCCTCCTTGCTTAAGCGTCCTCCTAATTATCTTATTTAAATACAAAACTGATTTGGTATTAGTGACACCAAATTATAATAAAGCAAAAATTGTTAATTCATCCCTCTTTCCCCCTAGCTAATTTGGCCTATAAATCTTGTACTATTGAGTTTGTTGCCTTTTTATACCTATACTTTTAAATTAGCTTTTAGTTAAATTTTAATTTATACACCTTAATTTTGTCTAAACTCTATTTTTTTCTAACAAATCCGCAATCTAATTTTATAAAAGTTTCAAATTGCTAACACCGTTATAACATCGTTTCTACAGTGCTCCAAAACGATGGCGCACCGTGCAGTTTTGGCGCCAATGCATTTTTTCCTTTTTTTGTTTGATTTTCTATCTTTTTTTTTTTTTCATTTTTTACTTCTTCCCATCCCTTCTTTCTATTTTTTTTTATTTTTCCCATTTTTTTCTTCTCTTTTTTTACTTTGCTATTTTTACTAAATGATGAAATCAAAATCAAGACACAAACAACCATATCCTCATTCAAACTTCGATCCCCACAAAATATTAAATCTGTAAAATGGAATCCATGGAGAACCAAAAGCCATAAACTCGCAGATAACGCAACGGGAACTAAGTAAGAGCTCGATAAATTTTGCTGGTGAGGGTAGGTAGGGTTTGGACGCCATGGAGGGCCATTGATTAACCATTGTGAGAGAGGGTGTGATTCTTGATCATGGCTTTTTTTTTTTTTTTTATGAGGATGATGAGTTTGATGATTGAGTAGGAGTTGTGCTTATCTCATGTTAAAATTCAATCTATAATTCGATTGATTAGGATAAGATGTTAAGATGTTACACAACTAGAGTTAGACATGTAATTGATGGGCAACAAATTCTAATGAATAATCCGCAAAAAATTTGTAAGGGAACGCTTACTTCTTGTGTAGAAGTAAAACAAATGAAAATGAACAATTGAAAGAAAATCAAGAAAAAGAAAAAGAAAATACAAACTTGATTTTTGTTTCATGGGTTAGTAGTACTATCGACAACAGAGAGAGAGAGAGAAAAGAGAAAAGTAAGAAAATAATAAGAAAAAAATTAAAGAGAAAATATACAATTGTATTGGCGTACTATAGTAACGAATTGTCAATTTGTTCAAACAAAAAATTAAAAAATTAAGATGTATAAATTGAAATTTATCCTCGTCTTTTCTAACATACCTATAATTTTGAAGTTGTTCCTGTCATACATGGCACAAAACGACGTGGTTATAAAGGTGCCACTAGAGCCTAAAATACCATGTGGATGATGTGGGGTCTATCCTATTTTTGGTGGATTTTTTTTTTAGAAAAAATATGGTAGACAACACATCATTCATTTTTTATAAGAGAAAAAATACATAATTCATCGACATTTTGCGCTGACATGTCACAACCAGCACGATGCCATTTTGTAGCACATGAATTCTGTTAACAGAGTGACAGACGAATGGAACAATTCTAATTTCTAATAGTACAGATATATAAAAAGCCAATTTCAAAGTAACAAAAACAATAGAGAATAAACTCAATAATACAAGCATTACTATGCAAAAACCCTTTTTAAGTGTTCAAGGAAACCTCGACGTGTCTTACGTCCAATAGTAAGGAACATCTTATCTCTTATAAGCAAACTCAAATTCAACTCATTACACGCCAAGCGAAAAAAAAAAAACAAGTCAGACTTGACTTTTACCTTAACAAGCTGAAGCCAGCCCTTATCCGACACTCAGCCCCAAGTATGACGAAATTCCAAATTTGCACCTTAACGAGGTTCATCATTAATTTCATTATAGCGAGTAACATCAATAAAACGTAAATCAGGACGAAAAGTAAGAAAGTACCAATAAATTCGACCCCCCCCCCCCCCAACAACAAATTATTTCCGAGTGCCGCATGCTTCCTGGCACAAAGAACATATATTACAAATGTACAACGGCCGGTAAAAATGTAGGCTGTTTTCCAGCAAATGTGTGCCAGGGCAGGGCCTTTCCATTTCTTTCTGAACTACCTATGCAAGTAAATCAATATCTACAGCAGTGAAGAAATTGAATAAAATAATAGGAGCATGTGACAACAAACGAATCGAATCAGCTTGACTATAGCTTTACAATCTGAGCTATGTAAATATTTGCTGAATAACAGTTTCGGCATTTCCATTGTACTGAGAGAGAAGATGGATGGCATCGGCCCTGGGCAATGCAAGAAATTCCTGCATCAATTCACATGTTAAAACAACGGAAACTAATTCGCTCAGGACATACGGAAATGCATATTAAATGACGGTCACAAGCACTTGCATCAAAAACCACCAAGCACACCGATCTCAAAGGTTTCCTTTATGAAAGAAATTCCCCTCAATTAGAATATCTTTTACCATCTACACCACAACAAAGCAAAGTTTTTCTTTCTATGCATTTGATTTTTCTTCACTATTGAGAATTTGATCATCAGAATGGATCCAAAGCATATGCTTGTGCATCTTGTGTTCATCTTAGTGCAATTGAGACAAGTTAAGAAAACAGTGGATAAGACTTGCTAATGAGTGGCAAAATGAGCTTACCATTACTTTGAGTATTGCATTTTCATCACAAACAACATCTCTAGAAGACAGTTGAGTTGGACTGCTACCATCTTCTGACATTCTAGTGCTTGAAGATATAGTCACTTGGGAGGATCCCTGGGTGCAGCTATCAGTATTTGACTTTGACATGGAACAAGCAGAAAGCAAAGGGGCATTGAATTCTTTTAAGCAATCAATCTTCACAAGACTTTCAAAACGATCTTTGCACATTTGAAGTTTAAACCACTCGTTATGCGTGTAAAGGGTTGCTCTCATTATTTTCATAAGCTGTGGTTCTTCAATGCCCAGCCTCCGACCAATTGCAACCTGTCCAAGAATTTATAAGAACAAACAAACTAATATGCATCCCCCAATTAAGCATATAGAAGAGAACTGGAAAGAAAAAAATTATTGAGAAGCTACAGCAAATAAGTTCTTTTTATTTAACCACTTCATTTATTCATAAAATACCTGAAGTGAAGTAGCAAGAGAATGCAAAGGCAAGCCTTTTGCAAGTGCATCTTCATTAGGTCGGAGCAATGCCAGCAAAGTCTCCTTCAAGGGCTTCAATAAAGAAGGATCACTTGCTGCCAAGGGCCCTAAATGTAAGCTTGCAACCCTTAGAGCACTTGAATGATCACCAGCGCTGACCAGCTTAAGGAATTCAATCTGAGACGGAGGATAATAAAGTTATATATAACATTTTCTTATGCATCAGTCATTTAGAGAAACAGAATCATTAATATTACTTGTTAAATCCAGCAATGATACGAGTTCTGCACTACCTGCTTCAACTGGAAGAGCAAGACGGGATTTTGCACAAAAAACTTTGAATCCAAAAGATTAACTTCTTCCACAACCTCGGAAGCCAATCCTTTGCTTGCTAGTTCCTTCAACCCCAAGACAATCTCATATTTATCCTCCCCGTTGTTTCCATCTGATGGGGGATTTGTTTCCAATTCCTGCACGAAAATATTCTGTTATAGAATTGGCCAACCCCAAGTGAAACAATCCATTACAAAATTGGTCCATCCCAAGTGAAACAATTACTCATCCAAGAATTTACCTTTGGTTCCCCATGCACTGTTGGGCTGGGAGTAGTGTTAAAGTCCAACTTGCTGCTTCCATTGAAAGAAGCACTTTGATTGTAATAATGGTCATCCTGCCTACCCCTCCAGCGCTTGCGCTTGCTCCTTTCTCCAGTCGGATAGTTTCTACTTCTTTGGAGAAGTTTTGAAATTCCAAGTTGCTGTGATCCACTAGTGCTGCAGTCTTCACAATTAATTGATGATCCAGAAGCATATCTTAACTCAACATCAGCTCCTTGCGAGCTTTGCAGTTCCACATTATTTTCAGGAGAAACATCCATATGGACGTCAGTAACAGAAGTTTCACAATCTGAATGTTTAATGCTAGCATGACCAGCCTCAGAAGAATGGTTGCCTGGTGGAGGATAGCCAGAATGTGGTTAACAAAAATATAAAATTCTAAGCAAGGGTTTCTTCCATAATCAATATGAGGAAAAGGAAAATGCTCTAAAATGACCATAACAGACTAAAACATCAAGTTTTAAAATCAAGGAAAACTAGGAAAGATGCATAAAAGAGAAATTTTTGAGAATCACCAGTTGAAGGTGTAAGACCAGCATCCACAATACCCCTATACACACAATACTCACGAACAAGCTCATCAAGCGTGGAAACATCTACTTTCATCCGAGATAACTCATTCTGCAACAATATAAACAATAATGCTATGTCATTAGTCAACTAATAGTACATGTCATTGGTCATGCTCCTATGTTCTAATTTTTCACCAATAAAAAATAGGAGAACGAAGGTCCAATGCATGATTAATGGCAATTGATAGCAACAGACCCTAACCAACTTTACCACAGCTAAATTCTCGCCCTTAAATTGACTCAGTTGCTTTTCAAGTAAAAAATGAAGAAATTTTGATCTAAAAATAAATGAGCCGGAAGCAAGCTCTATTTATTCAATGAACAACAACTGCCCGATCATCTATTCACCTGTACCAAAATTGGTAAAACCAAGCGTGAAAGAGTATCTAATTTATTAATGGATGAAGCGCATGCAGGCGAGTATAAAAGCTTGAGCACATTTACATCCTGAAAGTATAAAATGGAAGATATACCTGGAATGCTTGATACAAGTCTCCCTTTGCAAATTTCAAGCTATCTACTGCCCCTTGACGTGTGAGCTCTACAGCATGTGCTAGAGCTTGTATGTCCACCTGAATTTTATGTCCAAAAGAGAAAATTAAAACAGAATCCGCATGTTGTACTAGCAGGAAATAACTTGAAAAATAGTAGATAGCACTAAAATCTTTCTATCTCTTACAATGCTATTTTTAGTTTCATCACCTAATACAAGGAAATTTTTACAAAACTACCTCGTCAAAGGGAGGTGCTTCATACAAACTCTCCTGGGGCACAGCAGGAGGATCACGCTCCTCAAGCAGCAACCTCTCGGTGAGGTCTGAAACAGGCGATGAAATTCCTTGACGAATGCAAAAGCCCTTATGAATGCTGCATCACATACAGAGAAGAAAATTCCCACCCATAAATTAACTAGTATTCAAGCACCAAACAAACATTTAAGGAATGTGAAAGAGCAGAGTTGTTAACAAACCTTATCAAATATCTTAATGTCATTGAGAAGACTGGATCATATGCATGCAAATTAGCTCTTAAGACAGAGGACATTAAACCAGCAATGTCGGATCTCCTCCTTTCCGACCACTGATATACAGAAAAGCGTGTCAATTTTCTACAATTAACATTAATACCTACATTGGCAAGAAGATAAACCATTCACGAAAAAAAGACAAGCCCTCTTCTTTATATTTATAATATTTGTTTCAATATAAAAAACATGAGCTTTTTCCATGAGGTAGATATGTAGAAGAACCACAAATTGTAAACAACAGCATTTCCAAATGCTTGCATGAGGTTTGAGACCGTAAAAAATGTGATGGATCATAAGTTTTACCAAAGCCATAAGTAGGCAAGAAGATACAGCATTCTGCCACAGATTCAACTATCAACCCAAACATCCAAGACCTTTTTTTCCCTCAACCATGACAATTTTTAGCCCTTTTAGTGGAGCATGGAAAAAAAAGAATCCTAAGGTACTAACACAGCAATCCACTGTTAGAATCAGGAACACATAAATATTGAAGTTATACACATCTAATTTCTAAGACAATAACAAACTATAAGCTATACGGAACTCCGGAACCCAACCTCTAATAAAAACAATCATAAACCGGAACAATTTCCACAATCGTTAAATTGAGGGAACTGTAGACCCTTTTCTCTCTAATTCCCAACAAAGAAAATATAATAGAACAAACTCCTGTTGACCGCAAAAATGCAGAAAGATAAGAAAGAAACAATTACGAAGCATACCTCATTTGCCACAGGAGAACTCTGATCATCTTTGTCATATATGAATGCAAGAAGAACATGTTTGAATTCCTCATAAGCTTCCTGACAGACATATGTACATCTTAGAATCCAAAGGAAAAAAGAAATAGCATAACTTTGGAAAAAAAACAAAAGCGAATATATCTCTAATAGGTAACTTCCACTGCTTCAAATGTGAAAATAAAATATATAAATCTAAGGCAAATATTACTAACGAGTAACATACTCAAACCTGACAGTTCAATTCCAAGCAATTTCATCATTGATTCAGCAACAAACATTCAAGTATTGAAACATTCATAAATCCAGATACGAAACAGCAGAGCATTAAACAATAAATTAAAGAAATGTAGGTATATTCGCACCGGATAGGCATCGAGAGCGCAAGGAGCAAGAGCCGTCCTTATACATTCAATCGCAGAAGCCCTAGCCTCTTGTGTCCCTTTCCTCAACAGCTCAATAAATTTCTTCACGGCACAAACGAAAAGGACAAAAAAAAAACAATAATAACTAACATCGAAAAGAAAAATAGAAGCCTTAAAAAACACAGCAACAAAAAAGAGAGGGAAGCGAGCTGGAATGGCAGACAGACCTGCTTTTGCAAGCGGAAGAGGAGGCGGTGATCGTCGAGGACGAAGGGAGCATGGGCCCGGAGGAGAAGAATGGCGGCGTCAATGTCGCCGGACTCGAGGCAGCGTCTGATCTGGCGGATGATCAGCCGGGAGTGGTAGGAGGAGGAGGAAACGGAGGAGGAAGGGGAGGATGAGGGAGACGGGGATGACGGCGGCGAGGATAAGGAGCCTTCGATTAGGTTCTCTGATTTCGCGAAATCGATGACCAGAGCGTCTAGTGCTTCCCAGTTCACTGGCGTGGAGTCCATAATTTGTGGTTTGCTTTTTCTTCGTTGTTGTTGTTGTTAGCTTTGGTCTTTGGATTTCGGTTTTTCTATCTCTCGGGAAAAGTTTCCGGGGGAAAGAGAAAATACTGTATTGATTTTTAGTTGCGGGATAGAGAGAGAGAGAGAGAGAGAGAGGAGAGAGAATTGCTTGAATACACGAAAGGCGGCGACGTGAGGTGAAACTGTGGGGGGAAGAGTTGAGGTATATATAGGTGCCACGTGTGTTTTATTGTCTGTGAAATTCTTGTGGCTCTGGGGGTTTTGGTGCGGTAACAAAAGGTTAAAATCAGCTGTTACCGTGGTTGGCGTGGAAATTTCATTTTCGAGCAATGCCAGATTTCTCTGATATTTTCATCACTTCTTATAATGTCAGTAGAAGTCTTTGAAGTTAAAACTTAGAAAATAGACAAATAACTAGAAGAAATAAAAATGCAATGCTTTCTATACCATTCTCTTGACATGGAAAATGATTGTTTAATTAGTTCAAAAAATAATAAAACAATTTATCTAAATCATTGTCTGAAATGTAGAATTATAACGACAGTACATGATAAGGAAACTCAGGTTATACACTCTTTTTCTTTAATTTATACTGTAGTATGAAAGTTAAAGTTGAGAAATAGGTTATTTTTATTGGAAAATCAGTATTTATTTGCATGCTAGATATTTAGTTGTCATGACATATGTAGAATTAATTGTAGAACATCAATATGCGCCAAAAAAATTGTAGAACATCAATTAATTTTAGTTGTCATGTTTGCGAGCGATGATTTCCCTAGATGGGGAAGTATATCAATAATGGGATGGACCAACTAGCTTTGAATCTTTTGAGGTTTATGTTTGAAAAAAAAATGTTTGATGTTACAAAACTTATGGCAGCACTAGTACCTTGGGCCAACAAAACCGGAAAAGGGAATTCTTGTCCAGGACAGTACAAAAGCAGGCTTGTCCCAGAACTGGATAACTCCATAAATTGGCCACAGCTTATATTAATACAGGCAAACATACAGCGAGACAGTTTAGTGCATTAATGTCAATTCTTTTCTGAAACCAGCATAAGCTTTTGCCACTTAATTTAAATAGGATCCATACACTTTTTTGTTTTTTTATAAGCTGCTGATCTCCAGGTAGTTGTCCACTGAAAAGTTGTACTGGAGTTCTTGATTTTATTACTGCCATAAACGATTCTGTCACTGTGTGTGCTTGAGCATTTCAGATTGGAAAAGGAATTGCGTAAGAGAGAGAATAGTTGACGAAGATGGATATTTATGCCGAAAACAATAGTTTGTTTCATTGTTTAAAATGACTTGACAAGCCTTTAATATTAGACTTTTCGTGAATATTAGGTTATATAGTAGATCATAATGATACAATTGGTACGCAATAGCTTTGCACCCACAAATTGGAATGAAAGTGATTAATTCTCCAAAATAATAATTAAAAAAAAAAGTCAACACCAAACTATGCCCTTAGTCATCACGCTCACGCAACGAAGTTCCTAGCTGATACTTAATTACCCATGTATCAAAGGAAAAAAAAAAATCCCAGAATTCACTGTTTTACAATTCACGAAACCCTATCAGAACATTTAGACCCGTATAATGTGCAGCAGGTCCTTTCATAAGCATCAGCAGCTATAAGTATACACATTTCAGACCAAGGAATGATTTGGCACAGAAAATAATGATACATGAAAAGAATAATCCTCAGGTGGAAAGTTTTTGACTCAGGAGAGGCAAATTCATGACATCTACATGATGTTGGTTCCAGTGTGGTTGGTATGGTAATAGGTGTGATTTGAAAATCCACTTCTTTAACACTGGGTCAGTATCTCAGCCCCATCTTCAGTTATTAGAATGGTGTGCTCAAATTGTGCCGACAGGCTTCCATCTTCTGTGACAACAGTCCAGTTGTCGTCCCACATCACGGGTTGCCTGCTACCAATCGTCAGCATTGGCTCTGCACAAGTACCATTACATGGAAGTGAGAAGAATGTACGGAGAAGAAAATAAAGAGATATGAGGGCAGAGAAATGATTAAGCTTTTAGGCGGCAGAAACCAAGATCTATACCGTCCTTGAAATGCACACAAGCAGTTTTCATAGTCCCAATCCAAAGGTTGTGCTATGCGTGCAATTCATAGAGTCCAAAACCTGCCCCCAATACCAGCTTCCATTTTCCTTGATGTTTTCTCAACTATCTATTTCCGAGAGAAATCATGCTTCTGCGAATAAAGTGAAACTATTTCCTAACTTTTCTCAATTTCCATGATGAGCCATCAACCCCTACTGATCTCAGACTGACAGACACCGGTAACATCTTTTAATCATTTGGTTACAATCTTAAGCAATTCATGGACAAGTTTCAAGGCCATAACCGCAAACTAAACTAGATTCTGAACACTTTGAAGAAAGCATACCTTCATACAAACTCCCCAAAGAGATAATTATTAACAGAAACATTAAAGTGACTAACAACCATTCTCATCTCCAAAAAAAAGTTGTTATGTTCTTTCCTTTTATTTGAAATCACAGAACTCCATGTTCATGTTATTTAAGAACATAAACTGAAGGTTAATTTTGCAGGGAACATAATGCATAATAGGTGTCACTTAAAGGATAGATGCAAAATACCAATAGTAAAGGTCTGATTCAACATCATGCGACCAACATCGTTGTTCCCTGAAAACAAAAACGCAGTAGCTTTTATTATCTAGACAACTAAAATAACGACAGAAATTGCGGAACATCAAATTGCTTCTCCATGCATTTTAGCTGAGTTGCCTAAGGTCTAGGACTCGAAGCACATTTTCTTGTCATTTTATTCTGCACTACCAAATCCAGATAACACAGAATGGCAAGACATGCGACCAAGCATATTTGTGTGGGAGACAGAAGATGTACTGGTCAATAATGTGCATCTTGTGAATCCTGAAATTACTACTTGATACTGTTTATGGCGTGAGATTACTTTATCAAAGAAGTTTCCTAAGGAGTCAGGCAGACCTTCAATCTTTCACCAGCTACAGCTTCAGAACTAATCTAAAGAGAATGTATAATTAGGTTAACTAATCAATTTCACCTAATCCAAGGCAGAACAAATACAAAGTGATATTTAGGTATCAGTAAATCTACAGAAGAACAAAAAAACAAACAACAAAGAGAGATTTCAATGCTCAGAGTTGTACTGTGGTGCACAATAACTGGATCAGCATGGAAGACACGGCCAACACCATGGCCAACATACTGGCGGACAACACCGTATTGATATTTATCTGCATGATCACTGGTAATGGGAAAGAATTAGTACAAATCAATACAAAAATCTCATATCTACAGATGTATTATACACAATGTCCATGTGTCCAAGAATAAAGTATGTTGCTTGTGCCAGCTAACTTGAAAAAATTATTCAGACAAGCCAAGTGAGCCGGTAATGAATGTGATTTGATCAGAAAGGGGCATTAAGTAGGGACCTGGGTTTCCTATCATGGAACTCAGTCTAGTGCATCTCCCGATAAACGCGAAAAAGGGAGAAAAGGCAAAAGAGAGAGATATTCAACTGTGAATACACTGATGCCACTATGCTCTGCCTTAAACAAGTAAGCAATTAAATAAATCCTCAATCTCAAGATAAGATAATCAATGGACATGAAGTGAGTTTTTCCAGTCTGAGAACATATGGTATTACCAGTTTATTTTCCGGTCAGCAGAATAAAGTCATAGAAAGATGCAAAGAAGAAATGCATTTGTGCAAACTACAGAAAGTTTAACTTCTAAAGAATGAATGGTCATTGCTATAATGTAATTCCTGGAGAAATAGACCCAAAGCAATACAAAATAAAGTAAATCCAAAGCAATACAAAATAAAGAAAGACTAGCAGATGCCTTACTGTATTGTTTTGCCAATTCTATTGTATGGTACTCCTGGTGCACATATTGATATTGCTTTATACAGGCATTCTTTGGTAACCTACAGGAAAACCCATCAAGAATTTAGACAAGTAGTCTTTTCAAAAGCCATTTCTGAAGAACTCCAAAACCACTCGTGATTCAATGACTTGGCATATTATTACCAGGCATGAAAATGCTAAAGGCCAAGGCTACATCATAGACATTCATTTATCAATCCCATTTAGAATTTGATCAGACAGAGCTCCTGTTATGCATTCATGTACAATTGACAGGCAAATATGGGTGCCTACACTAAAATGCACCCAAAGTAATGACAGTCACAAAACTTTTTTGGATCTGAAATGTAATGCTGTAACCGTCTAATAGATAAGACTGACAAGATTTATGTAAATGATGCATAACAACTGTTCTCCTTTTCCTGTTCTTTTAGGATTCCAAGAAATCATATTCATGAATAACAAAGGAAATCATCAGGTTAGGTAAGGTTATTTGTGTTATCTTCATGCACACAATAAATTATGAAGGTTAACTTTCTAACAACAAAAAAAAGCCAATTTTGCATGTGCACTACTGCTGGTATGCCAATTGTTGCATTATACCAGTGTGCTGTTGTTACCTAGAGGATGACAAAGAATTATCAAGCACTGAAACAATAATTATATAAAAGAGACTACCATCTGGTGATTCAGAATGAACAGTTATTTAGCAGACTGGAGATTACACTGATTTTGGCCATACACAAAAAGAATCTAGGATATCAACCAGAGATACCCAAATATCACTACAAAAATCCATTTCATTTGCATCAGAAAGAGTTTATGCCATGTACCCTTGTTTAATAGACAGACTAATGATGGATCCCTATACAAAAATTAACATAAAGTTCTGAGTCTCCAACCTTGTTTGTATCAACATATGCTATAAACATCCAATAGATAAGAGTGCACTAAATAATATAATTGTATAGTTGCCTTTTTCTTTCCTTTGTGGCTCTGAGAAATTATATTTACAATAAGAATGGGAAAAAAATAATAGAACTATCGTCAAGTTTGAATTCCTAACGTAAATCAAGCTTTTTATTCTTTCTACAGTTGAACCACCGCATGAAGATCACAGGCTTCTGCATGCTATATTGTCCCAATAGGTTACCTGAACCAGAGTTTTGGCATCATCATCAACATCTCCACAAAAGAAAGTTGCTGATGTATCACCATGGTAACCCTTCAAAGAACAAACAGATTCTTCAAATTAATAGTTATAACAAGTAAAACACAGAAAGGCAATAGTTGCAAGAAGAAAAAAGTTGACTCTTTGCATAAACAGTGGAGCACTTCCAATGTATACAATCACATACAAAAGGGAAGAAGGTGAAAAGCAAAGACACTTACATTTAGATAGACAGTAACGTCAATATTGATTATATCACCATCCTAAAAGCAAAAGTACACCGAGTCTGTGAGTTTCTTAAAAAATAATAAGCTAAACCATAAAGGATAAGACGAATTAAGCAAACGACCTCCAATGGGCGGGAGTCTGGAATTCCATGGCAAATGCACTCATTCACTGAAGTACAAACACTTTTAGGAAACCCACCATACCCAAGAGGTGAAGGATAAGCTCCATTATCAATTATCATCTGGTGAACTGCTTGGTCAATTTCATCTGTTTTTATGCCTGGCTGCCAATAGAAGCAACATAAAGAACATTGGATTAAAATAAACAAACTGCATCCTCTTGAAAGCTCATTTGATATTCTGTCAAGCAAGTCTACTCAGCAACAGCTGATCAGGTCATATAACCTCGAAGAAGGTGCAAGAAGCAGAAGGAAAAAGTACTTAATAGCTGAAAAACACTTTTAAAGTTGCAGAACATCTAGAATTATTTCAATTTGATTGGAAAGGTTAGATTTCATCCTGTTGGCAGTCAAACGAATTACTCTGTTACCTTGACTAGAGTCCCAGCGAATTCAAGAACCTGTGCTGCAAGCTTTCCAGAGGCTCTCATGCATTCTATCCCCTTCTCATCATGCACTTCATGTCCGCTCGCAATGCCAGGGGGCTTTCGAGAATTAACATAAGGAGGCTTTTGTATATGATCCGGAACAGGTCGACGAGGAGACAATTCCCCAGGCACTAGACGCTTGCGTTTATTTTGCACCTCATCTAAACTTCTGCTGATTTCAATAGCAAAAACATCAAATGTGCCTCGTCTGTTATGTCCGTTGCACATGTATTATATTATGTACATGCCCAGAAACAATGGAGCAGAATTTCTTACACCAATAAGCGTCAAACTTAAATAGTATTGTGAACATAGTAATCAGCAAGAAACTTGAATTCCATGCCGTACAGACTAAAACAAATTATTGAGGAAAAATAGATGGTTCAATCCATAAACTTGCTAGTTCAGGTGAGATGCATTCTACAGTCTACAATTCCAAAATTTTGGAAGCACACAAATTCAATGAGTTTTTTTTCCCTTTTGCTCTTTAAATATAGAAAACAAAGAAATGAACAACATAGATCCAACCCTACAATGCAAGCATAGGTAATAGCGTTCTGTAGAATACCTTTTATTGAACATAAAATCGGTGAGAGCAGAAAATGTTCTTGACAATTGCATTGAGACATGTTTGCTTCCTGATTATGGAATAAAGCACAAAAAAAAAGAATATATAAAGGACCATCACTTCGTTTGCAGATGAAATCCAAAAGCAGCATGCAACACAGTCTGTAACCGAACAAAAGTTAAGTTCAGTGAAAAACTACATTCACTTCCGCCAACAAACAGGACTAAAAGAAAACCAACTTTACCAGAAACATTATCATAAGCGAGAAGTAACATAGCAAAGGGACATAAACTATGAAAACCCACATCGAATGTTCTTCAGAACAACAGTAAAACCCTTATTTGCAACTGGGTTTTGAACATTTACAGTTCCAAACTACCATTTTCCAGATTCTAATAACTACCATACACAGACTAAAACAGACCAGCAAAACAAAAGAGACAAATACAAAGACTAGCATGAGAACAAAGGGATAAGTTACTTGGTTTATAGCGAAAGATAGGGTAAAGAGGTTGTGCGGATTGGATAAAACGATCCCCGACGAAAGAAGAGAGCAGCCTTGGCTGCAGGGAGGCGGTGGCGCCCAACATTATTTAGGGCCTTCCTTTTTCTGGTGGTTTTATTGTCTTCTCACTGTCTCGAGTCGTCCTTTCCCTTGGCCTTGGATAACCGTTAACTGAATTTCACTTACTAATCCCCGCTTCCTCTTCCGGTTCGAGTTTAGAGATTTTTTTGAACTGAACTAAGAATAATAGGCTTCGATATTGAAAGATTAGAGAGTGTGGAGAGAGCGAATATATATATTTTTCACTCTCCAGATTTGGTTAGTGGGCCTAGAGGAGGCCCAATTATTCTCATGACCTTTGTTTTTCGGCCTTAGCTAGTTTAGTCTGAACAAGCCCATATATTTTTCTTCGGCCTGGGAACCAATTAATGCTTTTAAATGACTTTTTTTTATCCATATTATCTGTACCAAAAATAACTTAGAAGTTGCTTAATTCAGTGGAGAATGTCAGATAGGCTATTCTCTAGTATTGGTTTGTCAATAAATTCAATTTACAGAGATAACAACTGGAGGGGAAGGCTTTTCTTTTTATAGGCTAACTCTCCCATAAATTTCTTTCCAGAGAAACTTAGCAAGTTTATAGACAATACAAGCTTCTATTTATAGGCCAGAAAAATCTAAAGAAGTTATAAGAGTTGGTTATTTGACCAATAATTACCTAATAACTATCTTGTAAGCCTTATATGTTAATAACCTTCTTATCTCTGAATCATCTGACCCTTTGGATAATATCTGGGAAAACCTTTGTTGATGTCTTCTAATCGATTTGGTGTTGTTTTGAGCGTTGCTTCACACTATATTAGCAAGTGCATGGCCGTGTTGTAGACAATACTAACAGTTTCCGATAACTGTTTCTCAACTGATATGGCAACTTTGAATTTAAATACCAAGATGTAGAAATTGTAGTCCGTTGCTGTCTGAATTATCCACAATAATTAGGGCGTAATCCTACATAGACTAAATGACCAAAATTTGTCTTGAACCTGAACTAATTAATTACAAATCTGACACTAACGTTGACTGTTCTTGACCTGAGCATGGAATGGGTTGACTGTATAGTTATGTTCACAGGCTGTGCACAAGACTTTGATTGAACTTCTGCTCACTTTGCTCTAATTCTGCCATTCTATGCTCAAAATACATCTAAAATCAACAAATTCGAGAGAGTAGTCCTGGAAATATAAAATACTTATAATAGATAAAATACTAACAGAAAATATACGATTTCCTATCAAATACAAGTCAAAATCAATCAAGGTAAATGTCTAAAAGTGTATCAAATTGAACTTCTCAAGATGCTAGAGGATTTACAAGTGGCATTTGGATTTTGTGGAGGGATGATCTGTTTCAAGTGGAGGTGCTACGTTCTCATCCCCAATCTATCCATGTTTGGGTAAGTGTAACTAGACGAGCACCTTTTGTGTTAACTGCTGTATATGTGAGTCCCTAGGATGTCCTCGTGCACAGCTTTGGCAAGAATTACTTTAAGTGAGTAGAACTGTGTCTGAGCGTGGATAATTATAAGAGATTTTAATATGTTTGTGTAAGCTCATGAAAAAGGTGGAGGTTCTCTAGCTCCAGTGAGTAAATGTGCTCATTTTCATAATTGGATGTTGGATTGTAATCTGGGTCGCCTTTCACTTGGTTTCATGTTGATGTTGCTGAAAGGTTGGACTGTGTACTGACAAATGACAAGTGGAGGATGGCATTTCCAGAGGATGCAGTAATTCATTTAGATTATGTGAAATCGAATCGCCATCCCTTATTCTTAAAGAGATGAGTTTGCATGTCTCGCTAGTGTCATTTCGGCTTTTTAGATTCCAAGCATCTTGGTTAACTCATGGGCAACTCAAAGAGTTTGTTTGAGGTGGTTGGTCTTTTAATTCTAATCTTTATGAATCAGTTGCCTCCTCCTCTCAGGGAGCACAAGACTGGAACAGAAATGTTTTTAAGAATATATTTCGGTGGTTTGTTTGGGATTCAATATCAACTAAAAGACGGATTCACTAAAAGACAGATGCACCAAATTTCTTAGGATGTATTTAGACAACCTAAATTTTTTGTAGTTTGGGTATTCGTCTTACTTGAGATATAAATATGGCTTTCTTGATGAAGTTAGGATCGGGAATTATTACTCAATAGGAAGCTTTGTCGATTCGGGTGTGTGTTCAAAGTATGAGCTTGGTGACTTTTTTTTCTCCCTTTAACTTAGCAGACCAGGAATGGCTCACAATTATGGAGTCTATTGGGATTTGTAAGGCTTGGCCTTATCTTAGATGATGTTCGATGGAGTCTTGGGGATGGTAGGTCAGTCTGTTTTCTTATAAAGAAGTTTGGGCTGGTAATATTTGGATTCTAGCATAGTTGCCTGTTATACCAATGCAAGAAGATATAATTAATTGCTTAGTGGCAAACTATGTTGATGGTGTGGGGGTTTGGCATTGGAGTATGTTTGGTCATTTGCTACCGCAATCCATTTGTTTTCATATATATTGTGCCGCTAATTACAACTGATGCAGATACTGTATTTTGTGGTGGGACAGATAATGGTGAATTTACAATCCAATCGACTTATTAGTTGTTGAGTATAGGGAGTTGGGGAGAACTTGAGGAGATATGGCATTTAGTATGTAGGTGGAGAGGGCCACAACAAGTCCGCCTTTGTGTTCCACGGTCTACTTAATCTGGAAGTATAAGCCACCTACCTTTTCTATTGGGCTTGGGACGATTATGTCGAGTTAGAAGGAGCTGCGAAGTGCGGAAGACAAAGCTACGAGTTGAACAGAAAAGCACTTGTTGAGGCCGTCATAGGATACATGAACTTTTTACTTACAAAAAAGGTTGTCAAAGATCAAATAGAGGCACTATGTCTTCTCATTCTGACACAGATGTTACCGGAATCCACAAGATTTCCTCACCTTTCTTATCTTTGTTCCAATATAACTTAAGTTGGGAGGCCACGATCGAAGAGGTCTTGAATTACTAGTTTGCAAACTGATTTTAAGAAACTACCAAAAAGAGTTTACAAGTGCACTGACCAAATTTATAAACTTAGAATAAACTTATAAAAAGAGTACACGAGAGTCATTTGTCTTCGCCAAAAAAAGTAATTCATGTACTTTTTTCCTACCTAATTTTACAAAGAACAAAGCAAGATTTTACCACTAATCTACATCTCATTACTTGGTACAATTACAAAAAAAAAATGTTCCTACTTAATATTAATAATAAAAAAATAATAATATTATTATTTTATTGAAGCAATCTGTTATATAATAATAAATGAGATATAGTCTATTATTATAATTATAATATATTCTAATCATATTTAAAATATCCATAAGTATATTTTATAAAGTTACAGGTCACAATCTATTATTTTTCCTCGGTTCTAGGCAATAGGCGGTGTAGGTGTAAGCCGCAGGAATTTGACCATAGAAGAACGCGACTTATATTATTTGTATAAGTCTAAATTATGTAAGTCTACAATTACATAATTATTTATAAAAAGAGTACATTATACACTGGAATGAGGCAAGTTCTCCAACATAAAGGATAGGGTGAAACCAAAGAGGAAACCATAAAGTCATCATGCATTTTAGTTCTTTATTATGCATGTTTTTCTTCTTTTTTTTTTATAGAAATTCTCGCATGATAGATTGAGGATGAATGTTGAGAGTTATACTCATAGCTAAACAATGTCTAGAGTCATCATCGATTCATCCCCAAATGGAGTGAAACGCCCCGACCCGTATTTACCGTACATATTTACACGTGCCGGAACTGTGACAACTCACCCCAACAAAGCCCGACCTACAGTGTATAAAACAATAAACTGGCCAACAGCCCAATATCAAAACTGAAAACCGGCCCTTCGGCCCAACATGGAACTCGTCACCCGAACCCCCGGGACATCAACAACAATAACCATCCGGCCCAATGGCCCAATTACAACATATGCACAGCAGAAAACTTAACAAGATGCACAGCGGAAGACTTATAACTCACATGACAACATATGCAAAGCCCAATGCAACTAATGGATCCGAGTCCTGTCCGAGGGTACGCTTCAGCTTGCCCTGTACGTTCCTGCACTACAAACAACTCATCCTACGGGATGAAAGCCCGCAGGTGAGGGGTGAGTCCGAAGTGCTCACCGACGAAGGATAAACAGAGATATATAATCAACCGTAATACCTTCGAAGTAATACAACCATCATAGCAGAAGAATCTAACACAAACAACACGACAGAGGAATCCAACACAAACAACACGACAGAGGAATCCAACGCAAACAACACGAAAGAGGAATCTTACTAAATCATATCCAAGCCAAGACCAAAAGATTAATTATTATTAATTCCAATTTTATCTCCCGGGTCCCTGTCACTGGTTAAGCTAGGGTCGTACCAGGTTATCAATTAATTCCGGATTCCAGGTCAAAGAACCATACCAAATCTTACCATACCGGGACCACGTCCCAAATTACCAAATCATACCGGGTTCAACAACCCAAAATACCATACCGGGATCAACATCCCAAACCGGATATTCGATATATCTGAACCACTGGGTATTCGGTATACCCCAACCGCAGGCATCAACATGCCAACCGGATATTCGGTATATCCGAACCACTGGGTATTTGGTATACCCTAACCACAGGCAACAACATGCCAACCGGATATTCGATATATCCGAACCACTGGGTATTCGGTATACCCCAACCGCAGGCAACAACATGCCAACCGAATCAAGTGACCAAACCAAGTAACCGACCATAGCATCCCAAAATTAATTTTCAAACCATCGGGTCGTACCACTACTTCCCACATAGATCATCATCTCATATCAATTCCAACTTCCAATTTCCATTTCTCAATTATCCACAGTCAATAGTTTATTCCAATTATCCAATCACAACACTGTCTACCGTCAACAATCACAATATCCATAACAGTCAAACAATTATCCAGTTTCCTATTAGCTCAAGTTACACAACAGACCAATCCTTCAACAGTTTCATAACATCAATTACTCACAGTCCAACATCAATCACAACACAGTATCCAATAAACCAACAACAGTCATACAGCGGTTCAATCAAGCAAATCAACATCATAGCTACAACAACAACAATAACCATAGCAGCCAAATACCCAACACAATTCCATATTACCAAGTATCCATCAACAATACATATAACACCAATTATTCACAATTAACAGTTCATCACAATATCCACACGACCAATAGCACAATCCAACAATAGCAACATCAATAACCATAACAGTCAAATATCCAACAATGACTCTCTCAGTAGTTCATTCAAACAACAAAACACATAATTATCCACATTGACCAGTCCATCATTATTCTCAACACAATATCACAAATCCAATATCACAGTCTAACATCAACAACAACGACAACATCATAGCAGTCAATCAACCAATAGTCATCATCTCAGTAGTTCAATCAAGCAACAAAACAAACACAGTATTACGGACACATATCAAGGGTTATCCATCCTCACCTTGGCCGATTACTCAACTCCGGAAACAATTTCCGATCCGACGCCGGCTCCTCGGGAAACTGCCTGATATCCAAACCTATACCACAAAACAACATATACTCACATAAATGCACATAATCGATATACTATGATGCCAATACTACGATATATACCCATCCCGATTACATATCTTTTATTATCTTTTACCGAAAATAATTAACGTACGTATTTCCGAATATAATTTCGGTACCATACTTTAATTAAAATTCTTTTTCAAAATATTTTCATAAAATACTTATAATCTTCCAAAATAATAATCAACATAATTTTCCAGAAAAATAATAACCTATTTATAATTTTCAGAAAATATATATAGTACTTATCTTTTCTAAATATATATAGTAATAATATTTTCTAACACAAAATATAATTAACTTTAATTTACAAAGAACATATATATATATAATTTCCACAACCATAATTTCCAGAGAAAATAATACATATATTAAATTTCCAGAAATTAATTTCATGGTACATATATATTTTCCAAATAATAATAGCTTTTCGTAAGTAAAACTTAAGTATTTATCAAAGTAAATATATTTATATTTTCCTAGGAATATCAGAATTAAATTGTCCATAATTTTTTCAAAATAACTATATAATTTTTTTAAAAAAATAATATACCAGATTGATAAATAAATACATATATACATATATTATTCTTTTTTTTTTTACTGGACTGGGCCAACAGTTCAAGCCCACATCCAAAACCCAACAGGTCCAACCGCGGCCCAAGCACCAAGGCCCAGGCCTGGTCACAAACCCAGAACATGGGCCCGTGCCAAGGCGTGGCCCAGCGCCAGCCCAGCCCCATGGCCTGACCCGTTGAGGTCGGGTCGCTCACCTCGGGACCCAAAGGCATCGCGGGTCGTGACTGGCGGCGTGACACACGAGGCAGGAGGGAGACGAGCGACGGAGGAGGCGGCTGCGCGGTCGGAACGAAGGCTGTGACTGGACGATGCGGTACACGGAAGAGAGGAGGTGCCCATATCGCGGAGAGGGAACTCAGCTCGACCCGTCGTGGCTTGTGGTTCCTCTCCGGCGGTTGCTGCAGATCGGGCGACTGGTGCGAGGCTGGCGGCGAGGAGGTGACACAACCGGAGGCGCGACGTGGCAGCGGGGAGAGGACGGCGAGGAGACGCAGCTCTCTACTCGTCATCGTCGTGTGGATGGCTGAGCAGGGGCGGTGGCAGGTGACGGTGGCCGGCCTCTTCCTTCCCTTTTTTTATTTTTTTTTTCTTTCTTTTCTCTCTTTTTCTTTTTCTTCCCTCTTTTTTTTTCTCTCTTTTTTTCTCTTCTTTCTTTTCTCTTTTTTTTTCTTTCTCTCTTTTTTTCTTTTCTCTTCCTCTCCTCTTCCACCGGCTTCTCTTCTTCTTAGAACTGAAAAATTACTGTTAATCTTGTGATATCTGTAACAGCCCAGGTAATTTCTATGTTTTTACCGTCACCGTAATAATTTATTTACAGTTAATTACCAATAAAATTAATCTTGAATAACTAATTAACGGTAATTTACGCTTCAGAATCCGAAACCGAGCCCTGTCCCACGCTCGGGATTTTTCTGCGGATTTTCCGAACCAAAGTTGGAATTTTTCGGGTCCAGGAATGTCGAGAAAAGTCAGGATTAATCCCGAATTATCGGACCAAGAATTAAGTCGAGGGGGTATTATTAATATTTTCTGGTCCGGACGGAACCCGCTTCACATGCTGCACAGTGTCGAGGCTGCAGCCGCCATTCACTATGAGCATGTGAATGGCCAGTTGCAAACCGTGATCAGTCCTGCACGCTTCCAGTTTATTTTATTCCTTTGTTTTCCTCTTCCTGCCTCATCACACACACACCCACCATCACCAGCAATACCCTGCTCTGCAAAATTCCCAAACACCGTCTGCAAACGCACCCAGGAACCTGCCTGCAAATTAACACCAAGCAGTGCAAGAAAAGTAATAAACAACAAACACTACACACCATCAACCAATCACAATCCTCCACGTCATCACCAGCACCAACCACGACCCGCCACGTCATCACAACCTTACCCGTCACCTTCCTCCCTTCCTTCGTTACTGTTCACACGAAGGAGAACCGAGCCGCCACACGTGACACCACCCACGCCGCCACCTTCCCCGTGCCGTCGCCGACCAGACGCGACCAGCGCCGGCCGATTCCGTCACCTGACGCGCCGCCAGCAGCCGAGGACCCGACGACCAGCTCGCTTGGATCCGACGCGCTGCCTCCTTCGATCGCCGTCGCCCGCCGCAGCTGGACGCGCAACGACGCCGCACCTCTCCTCTTCCTCACGCTGCCGAGTCGCTCTCGCCGTCGCCAACACCGCCTGCCTGCCTCGCCCCTGTTTCAGCCGTCGCGCCGCCCGGTTTTGGAGGTGAGGAACCGCGACCCGTTTAGTTGGGTCACGGGTCAGGAAGACCCGCGTGTGGGAAACGGGTAGGGTGAGTTTTAGGTGTGGGCTTGAGGAGTTGGATTTGGGCTAGGATTTGTGGGCCGTGAGTTGGGTTAGATAGGAATGGGCTTGAAAGTTGGAGTTTGGTTTTGGGTTTGGGCCTGGACTTGGCCCAGCCCAAAAATAAAAAAAAAAAAGAAGAAAAGAGAAAAAGATAATAAATATAATTCTGGAATAGATAGGAAAATTCTGGAAAAAGAAATTAATTGAAGAAAAATAATGGAAAGGGGTGTAATTAGGGTAAATAATATTATGGAAATAAAATAGGTATATTTTGGGAATAAGGATAACTTGTATTCTAGGAAAATGTAAATAGTGGAATAATTGAGGAGATAATCATGGAAATAATAATAGTAATAGTAATAGTAATTAATAATCTTGGAAATGCATATTTGTGGAAATAAATTGGAAAGGGTATTATCAATTAGGTATGGTACCGGAATAATATCCGGAAGTAAGTATAGGTATAAGGATAGTATTATTTTGACACTTACGAATAAACGGTGAATTGCGACGAAAAATAGAAAATAACCCGGGGAAGTAACCGAGACAAGACCGTATTTGATTTTCGTAAATACAATAGTAGCATGACATTGCATACCACTCATATGTGCATATTATTTGCTTGATATAGGAGTTGATAACGAGCTGATACCTGAGGAGCCGGACTTGGAGTCAGTTGGGCAGTTCCAAACTTGATATCGGCTAAGGTGAGGATGGATAACCTTGGATATGTGCCTGTAATGCTGTGTATGAATTTGTTGTTTGCTTGAACTGTTTATTAGCTGCTATGTGATTGCTATGGAAACTGTTGATGTTACTGTTGCTATTTATTGATGTGGACTTGCCATGATGTTGCTGAATTGTGTTGCTGGTTTGTGATATTGTGAGAAATCATTGAACTGTTGATTGTGAGAATTTAGAAAAAAAGAAGTTGTTGGCTGGTTGAGTTTGAGAAATAATTTGTGATGATTAAAAGTTGAGTTATGATGATAGAGTAGTGGGATTGGAACTTAATTTGAGATGATGATATAAATGTCACTTGGAAAGTAGAGGTACGACCCGATGGTTTGAAAATTAATTTTGAGATGCTATGGTCGGTTACTTATTATGGTTGACATGATGATGCTTGTGGTTGGGGTATACCAAATACCCAGTGGTTCGGATATACCGAATATCCGGTTGGCATGTTGATGCCTGAGGTTGGGGTATACCGAATACCCAGTGGTTTGGATATACCAAATATCCGGTTTTGGGGTTGTAGATTCTAGTATGGTAAGAGTAGTGTGATTCTCTTAGACCTAGCATCCGCAATTAATTAGTAACCAGGTACGACCATAGCTTGTCCAGTGACGGGCCCGGAAGATAAAAATTGGTATTAAGACAATAATTAAGCATTCTTTTGGTCTTGGATAGCTGCTTATAGTAGTTTTCTTGTGCTGTGAATGGTTGTGTTTACTGTGGAAATTGTTGTGCTTACTTCGAAAGTATTACAGTTGAATATATCTCTGTTTATCCTTCGTCGGTGAGCACTTCGGACTCACCCCTCGCCTGCGGGGTTTCATCCCGTAGGTTTGGTTGATCGTAGTTCAGGTACGATGTTCGATGGTTGCTGTTTACTACTCCACCTGACTCCGGATCCATACCCCGCTGCATCTGCATTCTAGTCTTCCGCTGCTTATTTTTTTATTGTGTTGCTGCTGTTGCTGCTGTATAATATTGATGTTGACTGGATTGGAGTGTTCTGGCTTGAATAAGGTCCCCGGGATCGGGTGACGAATGTTGTATTTGAGGTTTACTTGTATTGTATTTCACATTGTATGAACTGTCTGCTACTGTAGTAAGGACAGTTCCGGCACGTGTTTACCCTGCACGGTAAATACGAGTCGGGGCGTTTCAATATCAATAATACAGGCGGGTCCGATCCGGACCAGAAAATAACTGATACCCCCTTAGTTATTTTCTGGTGTGATTTTCCGAGAAATTCCGAAACCCGAAAAATACCAACTTAGTTCCGAAAAATCCACGGGAAAATCACGAGCACGGGAAAACTCTCGGTTTCGAAAAAGGACTCCCGATTTACCTTGAATTAATTACCCAAGATTAATTCAACAGTAAATCACGGTAAAAGACTTTTACAGTCCCGGTAAAAATCAAAAATTTTACCCGGGCTGTTACAGTCTACCCACCTTAAAAAGAATTTCGTCCCCGAAATTCCGTCTTATCCGTGGGTCCTACCATGATAAGCTTCTGGCACACTCTGCCAGGTGTCCAACCTCAACATGAGATACCGCTTTACCAAACCTCATGACTGACATACTCACACATAGTCATGGACTCTCCACTCCGATCAAGAACTACCTCAGACTTCGAGAACAACAGCTACATCGGTGGCACAGCTTTCCCGACAAGCTCCGATGAAGAGCCTCCAATGAAACGGTTCAAAACCAACATCATCGGCCTGAAGGAGCATATGGTCGCTTCCCCAAAACGACGGAAGAAACGTGCCAGTATGAAGGCTGAAGATCGTAAGGGCAAGGCGGTAGCTGAGAGCAGCACTCCGCAGTAGAAACTGACGCAGCTGAACGTCACCCTAAAGAAGATCAGCTCGGCGGTGGCGATAATCGAACTGGCGTGAGCGGAGCTCTTCCCTCATATGAAAAACGTCCAACAACTTATAAAAGACCTAGAGAAGCAAGTAACTCCATAGAGTACTTCTTCTCCAACGTAAAACCTTATGAAATAAATAAAATAAATTTCCTTTTAAAGTCAAAGTCTCTTATGTTAAGAAATCTTATGTTAAACGAAAAATAAAACATCTCAAAGCAAAATAAGAATCAACTATAAGAATATAAAATCAAATTTAAAGAAATTAAAAACAAAACTCGTTTAACAAAATCAAAACAAAAAGAAATTAAAACCAAAACATGTTTTCATGAACGGTGCTCGTATCGGACGTGAACATCCTCGAATCACGAAACGTAACTCGCACAGCTAACGGTGACGTCTGTTTCGTTAACTTGCACGGCGATGATCACGAGCACGTCCTGTGTCCCTCGAAAGAAACGTTACCCACTTGTTCACAATTTTCGCGTGAGCCAAAAATGTCTGTCAAGGCTCGCATCACTCCACGGTGTCCAAACAGCTGTAACCTTGTCGCACATGCACTCTACTCGAGGTACGGTCCCATCCGTCTAGCCTCAACGGTCACGGATGCAAGTGATAAAAGATGCAGAAAAATATAGTAAAACCACGAAAAGAAAAGACAAGGTAGCCAGAGCAAAAGAAAATCATGTGATGGAAATAGGCTGAAAATCTCTGGCGTTGTAGTCCGAAAAACGCGTAAAGTAACAAGGCAATAAATGAAAGCAACGGAAAATTCAAAAAGCAAAATCTTGAAAATCAAAAACGGTAATCACGCTCCCCATAAGAGTATAAAAGAAGGAGCGGTGATGTGTAAATCATCAAAAGCATTTTAAAAGCAAACCGACCGTTCCGACAAATAACACACGACGTTCGTAAAACAAAACCCCACACGTCCAAAACAAGATGCCTGCTCCCTCATCAGTCTTCTTCGTCGAAGGTGCCAACCTAGGCAGAAGGAACCGTCTGGCGTACAGCATAGTCAATGAACGTGCTGAAGAGCTACCGAACGAGCTCGGCAGGATGCCCCAACTGGTCTTCGTCGACGAGCTCTACTCGTCACGGTTCTTCGTCACTCCAATGGAAGAGGTGTTCTTCCTAGAGGACCGCGGCACTCTGAGGACCTCATACTACGGATCGGCAAACTCCGTGATGTTCTTCATCTCCGAAAGACTACAGGAGTTCAACCTGGAGTCCACTTGCCAATCTGTGGAGCAAGGTGCCTACTACCAGCTCTCGATGACGGCTCAGAGCATGCCCAGAATGACTCGGCTACCTCCAACTTGGCCAAAGGCCCGACTGCTGGTGTGGAACTGCAGAAGAGTGGCAAGGCGTGCCCAGGAGTTCTCGCGTACCCTGAGGGACTTGAAGAACCAATATAAGCCGAACATGGTTCTTCTGACGGAGACACAATGGCAACCACGGGACGATCACGGTCTCATCCCACTCTGGTTCCCTCAAGCTAACCGGTTTGAGATTCCTAGCCAGAGCGACAGAGGCGGCATGTGGTTCTCGTGGAGCGACAGAGTCACGGTCAACATCAACAACGACCCAAACAGTTTCCGTGTCAACGTCGTTCCGAATCGTTAAATGTATTTCCTTTATTTTTATAAAATATCAAATATCAATGTAATATTTCCCTTTGTAATATCAATATTATCAATATTAATAATATTTGTATTTTCGCTTATTATGGCATCATTTACCTCATATGTGTATGCTCTGCGACAGCTGGCGTCCCTTGACTGGATCCATAATGCACTAACTAAATGATATAAAATAATAACAACTGGAGCGAACTATGCAAACAAGACAACAAACACACAAAGACTGCCCAACAAGACCTAACGCCCGCTCCGCTACCAAAATGAAACGCCCCGACCCGTATTTACCGTACACAGTAAACACGTGCCGGAACTGTGACAACTCACCCCAACAAAGCCCGACCTACAGTGTATAAAACAATAAACTGGCCAACAGCCCAATATCAAAACTGAAAACCGGCCCTTCGGCCCAACATGGAACTCGTCACCCGAACCCCCGGGACATCAACAACAATAACCATCCGGCCCAATGGCCCAATTACAACATATGCACAGCAGAAAACTTAACAAGATGCACAGCGGAAGACTTATAACTCACATGACAACATATGCAAAGCCCAATGCAACTAATGGATCCGAGTCCTATCCGAGGGTACGCTTCAACTTGCCCTGTACGTTCCTGCACTACAAACAACTCATCCTACGGGATGAAAGCCCGCAGGTGAGGGGTGAGTCCGAAGTGCTCACCGACGAAGGATAAACAGAGATATATAATCAACCGTAATACCTTCGAAGTAATACAACCATCATAGCAGAAGAATCTAACACAAACAACACGACAGAGGAATCCAACACAAACAACACGACAGAGGAATCCAACGCAAACAACACGACAGAGGAATCTTACTAAATCATATCCAAGCCAAGACCAAAAGATAAATTATTATTAATTCCAATTTTATCTCCCGGGCCCCTATCACTGGTTAAGCTAGGGTCGTACCAGGTTATCAATTAATTCCGGATGCCAGGTCAAAGAACCATACCAAATCTTACCATACCAGGACCACGTCCCAAATTACCAAATCATACCGGGTTCAACAACCCAAAATACCATACCGGGATCAACATCCCAAACCGGATATTCGGTATATCCGAACCACTGGGTATTCGGTATACCCCAACCGCAGGCATCAACATGCCAACCGGATATTCAGTATATCCGAACCACTGGGTATTTGGTATACCCTAACCACAGGCAACAACATGCCAACCGGATATTTGGTATATCCGAACCACTGGGTATTCGGTATACCCCAACCGCAGGCAACAACATGCCAACCGAATCAAGTGACCAAACCAAGTAACCGACCATAGCATCCCAAAATTAATTTTCAAACCATCGGGTCGTACCACTACTTCCCACATATATCATCATCTCATATCAATTCCAACTTCCAATTTCCAATTTCCATTTCTCAATTATCCACAGTCAATAGTTTATTCCAATTATCCAATCACAACACTGTCTACCGTCAACAATCACAATATCCATAACAGTCAAACAATTATCCAGTTTCCTATTAGCTCAAGTTACACAACAGACCAATCCTTCAACAGTTTCATAACATCAATTACTCACAGTCCAACAACAATCACAACACAGTATCCAATAAACCAACAATAGTCATACAGCGGTTCAATCAAGCAAATCAACATCATAGCTACAACAACAACAATAACCATAGCAGCCAAATACCCAACACAATTCCATATTACCAAGTATCCATCAACAATACATATAACACCAATTATTCACAATTAACAGTTCATCACAATATCCACACGACCAATAGCACAATCCAACAACAGCAACATCAATAACCATAACAGTCAAATATCCAACAATGACTCTCTCAGTAGTTCATTCAAACAACAAAACACATAATTATCCACATTGACCAGTCCATCATTATTCTCAACACAATATCACAAATCCAATATCACAGTCTAACATCAACAACAACGACAACATCATAGCAGTCAATCAACCAACAGTCATCATCTCAGTAGTTCAATCAAGCAACAAAACAAACACAGTATTACGGGCACATATCAAGGGTTATCTATCCTCACCTTGGCCGATTACTCAACTCCGGAAACAATGACCGGTCCGACACCGGCTCCTCGGAAAACTGCCCGATATCCAAACCTATACCACAAAACAATATATACTCACATAAATGCACATAATCGGTATACTATGATGCCAATACTACGATATATACCCATCCCGATTACATATCTTTTATTAACTTTTACCGAAAATAATTAATTGTACGTATTTCCGAATATAATTTCGGTACCATACTTTAATTAAAATTCTTTTTCAAAATATTTTCATAAAATACTTATAATCTTCCAAAATAATAATCAGCATAATTTTCCAGAAAAATAATAACCTATTTATAATTTTCAGAAAATATATATAGTACTTATCTTTTCTAAATATATATAGTAATAATATTTTCCAACACAAAATATAATTAACTTTAATTTACAAAGTACATATATATATAATTTCCACAACCATAATTTCCAGAGAAAATAATACATATATTAAATTTCCAGAAATTAATTTCATAGTACATATATATTTTCCAAATAATAATAGCTTTTCCTAAGTAAAACTTAAGTATTTATCAAAGTAAATATATTTATGTTTTCTTAGGAATATCATAATTAAATTGTCCATAATTTTCTCAAAATAACTATATAATTTTTTTTAAAAAAATAATATACCAGATTGATAAATAAATACATATATACATATATTATTCCTTTTTTTTTTACTGGACTGGGCCAACAGTTCAAGCCCACATCCAAAACCCAGCAGGTCCAGCCGCAGCCCAAGCACCAAGGCCCAGGCCTGGTCACAAACCCAGAACATGGGCCCGTGCCAAGGCGTGGCCCAGCGCCAGCCCAGCCCCATGGCCTGACCCGTTGAGGTCGGGTCGCTCACCTCAGGACCCGAAGGCATCGCGGGTCGTGACTGGCGGCGTGACACACGAGGCAGGAGGGAGACGAGCGACGGAGGAGGCGGCTGCGCGGTCGGAACGACGGCTGTGACTGGACGATGCGGTGGCTACACGGAAGAGAGGAGGTGCCCATATCGCGGAGAGGGAACTCAGCTCGACCCGTCGTGGCTTGTGGTTCCTCTTCGGCGGTTGCTGCAGATCGGGCGACTGGTGCGAGGCTGGCGGCGAGGAGGTGACACAACCGGAGGCGCGACGTGGCAGCGGGGAGAGGACGGCGAGGAGGCGCGGCTCTCTACTCGTCATCGTCGTGTGGATGGCTGAGCAGGGGCGGTGGCGGGTGACGGTGGCCGGCCTCTTCCTTCCCTTTTTTTTCTTTTTTTTTCTTTCTTTTCTCTCTTTTTCTTCCCTCTTTTTTTTTTCTCTCTTTTTTTCTCTTCTTTCTTTTCTCTTTTTTTTTTCTTTCTCTCTTTTTTTCTTTTCTCTTCCTCTCCTCTTCCACCGGCTTCTCTTCTTCTTAGAACTGAAAAATTACTGTTAATCTTGTGATATCAATAATGCAGGCGGGTCCGATCCGGACCAGAAAATAACTGATACCCCCTTAGTTATTTTCTGGTGTGATTTTCCGAGAAATTCCGAAACCCGAAAAATACCAACTTAGCTCCGAAAAATCCACGGGAAAATCACGAGCGCGGGAAAACTCTCGGTTTCGAAAAACGACTCCCGATTTACCTTGAATTAATTACCCAAGATTAATTCAACAGTAAATCACGGTAAAAGACTTTTACAATCCCGGTAAAAATCAAAAATTTTACCCGGGCTGTTACATGGAGTTGTTGGATGCTCCACGGCTAAGTCATGAAATCAAATAAAGTTAAAAATAATACCTCCTCAACTTTTAGGTTTTGCATAGCCTCTCCAATTTCAGCATTTCTGGCATTTTTGTATGGGACATTGGCCCTATCGGATTGTGGATGTTACATATAGAGATAGTAGAAAAAATAGTGAGATGTGATCATGATCTCTACACCCTTATGTCTCCCATTTTTATCCTTCAACATTGGTATAATAACTAAATGTACTTATTTTATTTTTATGATTGAGAATCGTGTGGTAGATAAAAAATTTTCCATGCACACTTTATTTTTTTATTTGCTTCAATATAGTTTTTTATTTTTTTTACTGGTTACCATAACTCTTTCATTAATTTTTTTTTTCTTTGATAAAATGATTCTATTAGGATTTCCTTACCCTGCCTTTGAGTTCCGCAATAATTCTGGGTGTCTAAGCCGCTCACCTTTTCTACCAATAAAAGAACTTACAAAAAAGGTTAGCTTAGATATAAATATTTTTATTTTCTATCTTTAGTGGTAATTAATTTATAAAGTGGTGCATTTGAATTCTCCTCATTCTAAATTTTTAATAAAACTCTAATTTTTAATTATAAAATCCTAAATACTAAAATCTCTTTTTTTTTTGATATAAGAATGTGTTTTATCTATTTATTCAATTCTGTTAATAAGCAATTCAAGCAATCTCGTTTGCTTTCCTCGTTTTTCTCCTTAATTGAATCTACTTTGAGAGAAATGTATCACACCGAATAGGAATATTTCGGCGGTGAGATGTGATTCCAAGAAATAATAAATTTACATTTACCAAAAAGAAATAATAAATTTATTAAATATTTAGCATATAATAGAGGTTACGGTGTACAGGACCAAACAAGTAAAAACGCATTAAGGTGCCCCCGTAAAAGATGCTGTGGGTGTACATGTCACGACGACTTGTCGCAATCTAAGAGACCCCCAGAAAAACGACAAATTATGGAACCCGATGCTGTGTGGAAGATACTTCGGGGCACAGTTAGTCGTTCCTGACAGTGGGCGTGGACCATGTTGTAGGGGCCCTTCCATTTTTCACATTCCCGTTTTTGTTATTTTCTTTGTTTGCCACTTTGTCCTAATCTCCCCGTTAAAGTCCTTCCATATTTTAAAGAGCCACTTTGTTTTCACTCTTTTTTTTTTTATAGGAGGAATTTCGTTAAAAATCTAAGAATCGGATATTCAGTACAGGCTGATTAATCCCCACAGACCAGGAAATTGCGCTGTAACAACGAAAGAGGTATGCAATGCAACAATATGTACTATGTCAATAAGAAATGAAATGCTCTGTTAAAAAAAAAGGGTTAATGGTATGGTTGGTATCCCTAGTAGTTCAAATTCGTCAATTGCATACCCTAACTTTTTTTTCCGTCAATTATGTACCCGAACTTTGTGAGTTTGCGTCAATTGTATACCCCGGGCAACACTTTGATGACGTGGGGTGCTGCCCGTTAATGATAGGTTGCAATTTAGTCCTTGAGTTTCTAAATTAATCATATAAGTCCTATATTAGTTTACAATTTAGTCCATATATTTTTTATTATTTAGAATTAATCCTTAATATTATATGTAATTATTATTTAGACAATATTTGATTCCTAAATTATTTTTAGTGCATAATAATATTTTTATTAAAACAATAAGCATACAATAATTTTTTATAATAAGTTTTGTAACACACAATTGGTTATATTTATAAATTAATGTTTATATATTACATAGTCATATGAATCATTCAATTATATTACTTAATTTTAATTATTTATGAATGATTCAATACATAAAGAATATATTTTACATTATTAATTTTAACAATATAAGAATTTAAAATTCAAAAAATATTACAAAAGCGGTCCCACTTGCCATGTATCAAAATAATAAGAAGTTTGAAAATCGAATTCATAGCCCAACCACCACTTGCAAAATTAGAAAATTACAAAGTTAGGAAATATTTTAAGGTGAATAAAAATAATAAATGTCTACTATTAAATCTTAAATGAATATTATTAAATTTGATGTAACTAACTACATACAGTAAATTATCATCATCATCATTATTATTATTATTATTATTATTATTATTATTATTATTATTATTATTATTATTGTTGTTGTTGTTGTTGTTGTTGTTGTTGTTGTTGTTGTTGTTGTTGTTTATAAGAGTACTAATTTTTTATTTCCTTTTGTGATTAATTATAATTTAGTAATTAATTAAAATTAATCGTATATAAGATAGAATTATAACATTAAATATTGCACAAGTAATAATTATGTATAACACTAAAAATTTAAACTAAAGTATTATCGTTCTTAAAAAAAGGATTTGATCGAATATAATAAAAATTTGAGGACTTAATTGTATAATTTTAATAGACCTACATGATTAAATTCGAAATTTAGGGGACAAACTAACACAAGTTATTGGCGGGCAGCATGCCACGTCATCAAAATGTTGCTCGGGGTACACGATTGACCAAATTTCAAAAGTACAGGTATATAATTGACGGAAAAAAAAGTAGGGGTATACAATTGACGAATTTGAAAGAGTTCGGATACCAACTATACCATTAACCCAAAAAAGAAACGAAGAAGAAATGAAATGCACAAATAGGGTAATTGTCGCTCAGCATATAAAGCATCCATGCAGAAGAATCTGTCACTCTCTGGGTATTGCACGAGTCAGGACAGAATGATTTCAGGAATAAAACTATAGGTGCCTCAAAATCTTTAAATCTTGTTCTCAAGAAGTTGGTTTATATTGTTCAAGCCATTGAAGGTAATTAAAGTTAAGAAAGGAAAAGATAGTGATGTGTGGAAAGTGCAGGTTATGTGGGTTGGGGTAGCGTGAACTATAAGTCTATAATTCCTGTTGCTGACCCCATGCCATGAGCCTTCCTTTGCATTGTTTGGGATGGACCGTACCATGGCTTTTTTCAGGAGAGCTTGTGTTTGCCTCTGCTTCCTTATTATTTTGATCCCGATCTGGTATGATTCAGATATTCTGGCGGATCGGGATGGCCAAATTAGAACCAAAACAATCACATTTAATGTGGGTATTTAATTCTCAAAATCTTTAAAGGGGAGGTTCAGTGTATATTTTTTTTATAAGAAACTAAGATCATCAGTGAATCATTAGGTTTTGTGTTTTCCAACAGGAAATGGAGCCCAAATGTATAAATGTAGGAGTGAAAAAACACTTTTCCTAGTTGACCCAAATCTTACTGGACATAGCACAAACTAGTATGTAGAAACTTCTTCAATAGAATAAAAGGTTTCCTGTTTAACCCAATTCTTTTTTTTTTTTTTTTTTGAGTGAACCCAATTCTTATTGGACATCGCAGTTGTAGTACGTTAGCACTTTAAAGAAAAGAAGGAAAAGAAGAGAAAGAAAAAGAAAAGATAGGAAAGGATATGCTTAAGCTTTTCTCCTAGCGGGACGTTCGAGTCGGCTATCCTTTTTTTGGGTATCTATATGATGTCTAATTTTTTATTCATAAAATGAGTAGAAACCACATATATTGTTAAGTCGATCAAGGACAGTTGATCAATGAGATCAAATACGGGTTAAAATAATGCCTATCATAAATTTGAAATTTCCCACCAATTTCATCATTTATGAGCTCTAGGTAGGCCCTCTAGCCAAGTTGGATGTTTTTATATTGAATTGGGCTCCTCTCCAGTTGGGGTAACAGGATATATGTTTTTATATTGAATTGGGCTCCTCTCCAGTTGGGGTAACAGGAGATATCCTGTTAAGTCAATCTCAACTATTAGATTAAATTTAATGGTTCTTAACTATTTTATAAGATATCTTTTCAACAATGCATTCATTTTTCTTCTTTCCTTTAACCGATGACATAAACAAAACAACTTATTTAATTTTTTTCTTTTTTCACACATGCTTTTTACACTCTTATTTTTTGTCTTCAACCATGAATACTGGATTTGCAAATACTCTCTATCTTCTTCTTTTAACCTTACTGCAAATATGGTATTTGTTTTCCTTCACAGTTTGAAAACAAGAAACAAGAGAGTAAAAGAAAGTTCTATTGAATGATCAACTAGTTTTTTAAGTTTATTGCAAATCTACTATTCATGGTATTTTTTTGTTTTCCTTCATAGGTTGAAGACAAAAAAATAACAGAGTAAAAAACATGTGTGAAAAAAGAAAAAAAATTAAATGAGTTGTTTTGTTTATGTTATCGGTTAAAAGAAAAAAACAAAAAGGAAAGAAGAGAAATAAATGCAGTATTGGAAAGATATCTTATCTTACCCCAACTGGAGAAGAGCCCAATCCTTTTATATTCTGTGCAAAACAATTTTTGGGACTTATTACCCTGCAAGTACTATATTTGTATACCGAGTAAAAGAATTTGATGAATGAAACTGTATTAAGCTGGTATCATGAAAAAGATTAAGGACCAGCAATGTTATTTCCTATCTCATAATATAGATAGTTTAAGAATTTCGGACAACTTCTTTAAAAAAAATCAATATACCAAAAAGTGGAGATATCAATAATATTATAGATTAGACTTTCTTTTAAATAAAAATTTTATTTGTTAAATCTTTCTCTAATTATTTAATGATAAGAGTGTATTTGAAACCCAACTTCTAATAATACAAAATAAAACAAAAAAAACGTTACAATAAACTTATAAAGGGAGTATATGAGAGTCATTTGTCTTCACCAAAAAAAATGCATGTACTTTTTCAAACCTAATCTTTACAAAGAACAAGTTTAAATTCTAAAAACTAATGTTTTTAAAAATTAAAATTAATTTATATAAACGGTAAAGTTTAAATAAAGGTATTAATACAGGTGAGAGGCTAGGATACCCTATGGTAATCCAAAATCTTAACAGTTGTCTCCACTTATATACTATACACTCAGAATCTCTTTTCATAAAATATGGGACAATTACTCAATTACTCATATTTGAATACGCAAGCACTACTGTCTCTTCATTTAATCTACAAAACGTATAATGCATAAGCAAATGCAAGGACTGTTCCCTAATTAATATGGCCCATGAATTATTGAACGATTGCCCAAAATCGTACTGCTTGCGAGCCATCGTCAGTTTGACTGAACAGAAAATTATTAATAGCTTAATTGCTAGGTCCACTCCCCCAACAACTTACTAGATGGAAGTAATTATTTCGTTTTTGTTTGCCATCAACAAAAGGAATGCTCTCACTGCATGCAGGAAGCCAATCAAGCCGAAATTCTACTGGGGACACTCATTTTCTGGATTTGATCAATATTGTATTCCAGTAATTTTATTCCCCGGATAGGGATGCCATGACATTTAAAACTTGTAACAGCTGAAACTTTTCATCCTTCTTTTCACCCTTTTGGGGACGAAGTTCTTTTTTAAAAAAAGGTGCTGAAGTCACTAATTACTCCACCAACAGATTGAAGTTTGCTTGGGATTGTCAATTACCCATAGGTGGATCAGGATATATCTGGCAGTGTCATGAATAATGGCAGAAGTAGCAAAAAAGTTGGAAATTATTAATGTCGGAAATTTTGATGCTTACAAGATTCCAGAATCATGGTGTTCTAGAACTGTCATAAACCAGTTTTCTTTCAATAAATTGTACTATATCTTTACAGTACATCGTCACCAGAATCATGCTGTTCTAGAACTGTCATAAACAAGTTTTCTTTCTATAGATTAGTTGTAGTATATATCTTTAGTGCAGATAGAATTATCTACATGTTTTTTCACTCAATAAGCACATGTTGTTATGCAGTAGGAGTCATCATTTCCAAAATTGGACGGCTAAATATTACTATGTATGTAGCAGACAAGACAGCTCTGGAGCAAAAGAGCTTAGATACGACGAAAATATTCATCAACCAACAAGTGCCCACCGCAAGCAACTACAATTACTTAAACCTAAAATCAAGCTGCAAGAACAAAAGCAAGTCTCTTCCTTGTTGCACCAGAAGAGAATGGTGGAGTAAAGGATTGTTGCATACATATTAAGGTGCGGATGAAAACAGTCTGCAACACAAACGGACGTGTCCTGAACAAGAACTGTGAGAAATGGGAATGATTCCTTCTATTTCCAAGGACGGCTTGAAACTTGAATGGCGGTAGGTGTTGGGGGTTAATTTTGCAAAAGACAAAAGCGAGGTTACCCTCAGGGCATTGAGCTCCAAATTATATGGACCACACAGCTGAAGAAACAAAGTGCAAAAATATGCCTACAACGCGCACATGGCGAATGGGTTTGGATCGTGACATTTCTCCAGAGTTGTATCCCTTCTTCCAAAAATCTACAGACTATAACTCTCGGCTAGTATTCTAGTGTCCTGTAGTTTTGGACCACCTGATAAAGAACTCCTTAAATGCCTTGGGGCATAATCAAGCAGTTTTGAGTTTACATAGGTTTTTTAACAGCCTCTGGCTAGCTGTATATATGTTGTTCTAAGGTTTTACACTGCCGGGAGGGGCTAGGTGTGGATATATACATGCTCAAGGGTTATGCAGGACCGTGATTTTGCACAAACCTGACAACACTTCTGAGTTCTGATTACTTCTGTGCCTCCTCGAAAAATTGTATCTTGTTTGTTCTACTACGATTATTTGGCATGTAAGTAAGTCACGATAGCTACCAAAAAAAATATTCTTCGGATGTCTCTTTGCGTCTTTGATGATCTTAATTTACTGGGTTATGTCTCTTCTATGCCTACATATGCCAAAAACAGGGAATATATAGCTCTTGACTTTTTTGGTCTAATAATTACTTTTTACTTGTATCCTACCACGCTCTGACATAATTACAGCGTTTTGCATTTGAGCGATAAATGAATCCAACAATCACCAAATTCCTGGCATATTATGCCACCACAGTTGCCCTAGCTCTCAAAAGGGGAAAATACATGGTACTTGTAAAACTTTCTGTCTTTTGTATAGCTGGAGTTCCTCTTGTTGAGCAAAATAAACAAAGACTTGATGTATAGGGCAGGGTGAATCGAATAGCTAGCTAGAACTCAGGCTTCTAAATCCCCATGGTTACGTACAAGGCAATGGTAAAGAATCAATGGATATAGGTGTACTTGAAATTGTGACTGTTGCTCATACTCGGCTATATGTGGAGGATTCTGACAAGTCTAACAGCTAGCATTGGACTCTGGTTTCCAAAATGTGAGGCTTACTAGTACTTTTGCTATGATCATATCATCAATATGTACATCACTGAGGGTACATTTGGCATATATTCCTGATTTGCAACAAAGGGAAGTTTTCATCACGGGATTGGCGTCAGTTGGTTCTGAGGTGAGACAAATAGGTTAGGAGCTAGTAGGCAAAATCACTCACTTCAGCACCATAGTCATCAACTTGGCAAATCTTTCACCTGTTGTCAAAATCAATCCCGCCAAAATTCTCTTCAGCCATTAAGGAAATGGCCCATCAAAACACCAACCCATTTCGTGAAATGACAAATTGCATTTTCCCTTGGGGGGGTGAAAAAAAACTTGGGAGTTCTAGCAAAGTCGTTTCAATACAAAACAAAGTAGTCATAATTATAGTATATTGGACAGAAAGCTTCCCCAAAAATCAAGATACATAGTAAGGTAGGTACCATTTACCATCACTTTCCCGTCCAAAGAAGTCCAACAAGACATGAGCCGCAAAAGTGACACTTATACCAGAGGAAAAGAAGAGAGGGGGCCAAGGGGTCCAACCCAACAGCTTATCGGATTTCTGAAACCAAATTAAAGGTAAATAAAACCGTAAAAAAAGCCTGAAAGGGCCTGAGGTTTTTGAAAGAAAAAGTGATGCTTTTCTATATCGAAAGGACCATTTACCCACTAGCTACCAAAGAAGAAGACATGTCTTCGACATAATAAAGGAATCCTCATCCCTTTCTTTTTTTTCCTTTGATTTCACGGAATCCCTCGTGCTTGAAAACTAATATACCTTCAAATCTTCCCTCTCTTCTATCATTCTTTTTCCACGTACTGTTACTTTCTATATCTTGAGATTCCTTATTTTACTTTTTCTTTTTCTTACTCTCTCTTTTCGTTTACCCCGGGCCTCCATTTCTCCGTGCGTCACAATATTTCTTTTGGCAAACGACGACTTTGTGCTAGCTCTTTAGTATCATAAAGAGGTAGCAAGTTAAAGTTTTTTAGTCCTTAGGGCTTAAAAACGGTCTGCAAAGTTGTAGCAAAAACCATAGCTGTATATCTCGGGCTTGTTTTCTTGGATCCACCATCATCTTCTGTTAACATCTTTTGACTTCACTATTTAAGCTCTTCCTTTGGAGTCAATCAATATTGGTTATTCTTTTGGAGACTATACATCGCGCGTTGGGTCACCTTGTTTCTTTTTCTCCTGTACTACTTTATCGGATAAATAAATTGGATTGCATTACTGGCCTGTAATTTTTTTTTTGTCGAAAACATAATATTGCATTACCTGTAATGGTCATTTGGGTTGGGCATATGTACATGTTAACGTGTTTGTAGGGATTATTTCCACAAGTATATTGTCTGCATGATTAACCGTCACTTGAACAAAACACTGGTTTTTTTTTTCCTTTGATGATTAAAAACAGAGTACTTTATCGCCGTAGCAGGCTAGCAGCAATATCAAACTCAGTACTCTGTATAACAAGTCAGGATTCATCAGGAATGTATCGTACTTCTGAATCTTTGGTTTTGAAACTTTATTACTCGAAGATTTCTTTTATGCTATTATTATCTGAAGTTCCATAAGCATATAATTGCTGATAAGACAACCAGAAACGATTAACCACTTAACTGTATATATGGCTGTAAATTTCCGATCTTGAATTTGTATATATTCCAAAGTTACATTTTTTTTTTTTGATAAAACGAAGGCTTTATTAATAGAAAGAAAGGATATACAATAGAAAATCATCATCAATGTAATGACATATACCAACAAACCCTACACCTCTAAGCTGCCCCAGCGCCTCAACACGCACCCTATTCCAAAGTTACATATAATTGACGATTCTCTTTTCTGAGTACAAAGCATAGCTAGACTCCCTGCATTAGGACAGCAAAGACAACACAACCCTGCAATTAATTAATTAATGTTAGTCGGGAATTTCGGCCGGGTTGAGCCTTAATCATTCAAATTAGCTTTTGCAATTATTTGGGATAACTTAAAAAAATAATTCTCTTGTACGGAAAAGTTCGAATTTTTTTCCCCAAAAAAGAGTAGCCCAAATAAAGTTGAAGCAAAAGCACTTTCGGAGCAAAGTTCAAAATCTCAAGCGCCATAACGGCCCCCAATGGGCTGCTTTGGCAAAACTTTAATTAGCTTTCCAGCTTCATATCTCAAGTTTTACTCTGGTCCTCATTATCCTCTTAGGCCGATTTTGAATTATTAGAGTAAAGAGTAAATTAATTATTATTATTAGCACAGTTCAAATTTGGGATCACAAGAGTATAAAGCAATTCTTAATTATTATTAAATTTTATAATAGTAATTTTATTTGTGGGTATAGTTTGTTTCTTAAGCCAAAAATGATTAATAAGTCTAACAAGTAAGAATGTCTTGTGTTTCAGAATGCGAAATACTACCGAATAATTGAATCTGGCTGGAGAGATAGTGTTGGCAAAGATGATATATGTACTCCACCTGGAGTGACTGCACTGAGCCCTAGATTATTTTAGTGTCGAAATTTTACTCTTGTTTTCTGCGCCCGCCCTTCACTAAAATCCATGTGTGCCCTTGTCCATTCCCTTTTTTATGTTTCTTAAATCTTACTACCACTTCAAAGGAATCTTGCTTTATATTTTTTCATCTTTGATTTTAAGAAAGTCATAATGAGGGTCATAATGCAAACACACTTTAATTTGAATCAAGCATCTGCTTAATTCATGCAAGCATATTGCTTTTTATACAATTTTTGTCTCCCCCAACCACCACCTCTCTCTCTCTCAGTCTCAGCTTTGGATGATCCTTTGGATAACTTCAGTAATTCAGATATTCATAATTGTACTTGAGCATATTCAAATTCTCTGTTTTCATAATTATAGTTCGAATCCCTTCCTTCTCTTTATTGTACATTTTCCCAACCAATTCAAAAGGAAAAAAGTGAACGTCAGCTATAACTTATATTTGTTTTTTATCAGCTAACTATAACTTATGTTCTAGGGTGTCATACACTTTTTTGTATAGGCCAAAAAAAATTATGGGAAGACTCATCCACCATATTTAGATGGGCTATCGAGCTTGAGTCCAGATTAATGGAGGCAAAGTTCCATGGGATGGAATAAAAAAATGTCATAATTATGTAGATAAGACGTAAGAGGGAAGCCACCTGTGGTAGAGTAATTTGTATAGTTTTTTATTGGTGTCATCTTCCTCGATCAAAAGTAATACTGCCAAAATTGTCTGGCTCGTTCAACCAGAAACTGAAAGGTCCCTGGGTTTCAAAATCCCTAAAATTAAATTTGGATTAAAGTGTTTTTTGTCTCGGTGTAAAGCCTCAAAGCTGAAATTCATCCTTGTGTAGGATTTTGGCCTCTTTCTATCCCTCCGTTCATCCTTTTTGGTCAGTCCGGCCGAATTCCAGCGAAAATTGCTGATTTGGCAAAATTTTTGCCGCCACATCAGCTTTGTGGAGCCCACATGTCAGGGTTAACCCAAAAATCAAACCAGCTCTACCCAACCCATTCGCCTACCCCATTGACCCACTTGGGTGGATTTTTTTATTCTTTTTTCTCTTTTTCTTTTTTCCCAAAATTTAATTTACAAAAACTTTATTTTAATTCCTGGTTTGATTCTTTTTCTCCTTTCACTTTATTTTTATTAAAAAAATTCTTTTTCCCTTTTATTTTTCCCATCTTTTATCTTTAATTTCTTTATTTAAAAATGAGCAAAATTTATTTTTTTGAAATCTTACTTGGATTTAAATAAATACATCTCATTTGGATTAATTATTTTAACCATTTTTTTTCAAATACTAATTTCTAAAAATTTTTATTTAAACTATCCTGATTTTAATAATAATAGAAAAAAATAAAAAAATAGTACATCTTTTTTCAAAGAACAACGGGGACCAAACCACCCACCCCCACAAATGGCACCGACGACGGCCACCACCACCACCACCACCCTCCACCCTCCTCTTCAAACAGCCATCCAAATCCCACGACTTTCTCATTATCACAACCCCGTTTTAGCCTTCTTCCATCGTCTTCTCCGCCACCTTCGTGACCCCCACCCCTTTGTCTACTCCAATAAACACCAAACCAAACCGCCACAACAACGAATCCACCATCAATCCAACCAAGAACTCGATTAACACATTTACAATTAAATGGCTTGAGGCTGTGGGCGGCAGGTTTGCACGTGCGCGCTGTGTGTGGAGGTTTGATTCATTGGCCCGAGAACCACCAGGGGTTGGTGACGGTGGTCATCCCTTCTGGAGCAACGGTCTTTATGGCGGCTATGCCTGCTGCGGCGTTGGGAGGACGAGGCGTACGCGGCGGCGTTCGTCGCTGCAACTAGCTCCGTCTAGTGCGCCGCCTTCGTCGCCGGTCTCGCGCGGTGGTCGCGACGGCTTCGGCTCCTGTGTGGGTTGTGCCTCGCGGCCCGAGACGAGGAGATAGCGGCGACGGTTGGAGCGGTGGGTTCGTGACTCGCTTCTCCTGCTCCTGCTCGGATCTCCCTTGGCGGCGGCGTTTACTCTGTGGAGATCGTCTTCTCCGGCGCGTCGTGAGCAACGAAGCCTTCGGGCTTCCGTCCTCGAGAGGCGGCTTTTTGTGGCAGCCGTGGTCAGCTCCTCTAGAAGCGGCCTTGCGATGGCGACCTTGTGATTGCTGCTCCTCCCTCCTCCTGTGGCGGTTGAAGACTCCAATGGGAGTCATGGCGGTGGCGGCAGCTGCGTGAAGGAGATGAGACCCTTTTTTCAAATAAATGAAGGAGATGAGATTGCGTGAAGGAAATTTAAGGATTTAGTTTAATATTTAGGATTTAAGGGTAATTATATTTTTTAATTTAATTTGGGTAATACCTAAAAAATTATAATGTGTCAAAAAAATTAAATTTGGGGAAAAAAATTCTAAAGTGCAAAAAATTAGGATGTGTGAAAATTTAGTTAAAAAAATAATTTAAGAATAAAGATTATAATTTGGGCATTTTAATTAAAAAGTTAAAGAAAGAGGGGATGGGGCATTTTTATCGGGTTAACCGGTTGGAAGAAACGGGGTCGGGTGGAGCTGATTTGGTTTTGGAATAACCCTGACTAGTAGGACTCATAAAGCTGACGTGGCACCGGAAAACTTGCCACGTCAGCAGTTTTAGCCGGATTTTGACCGGAGCAACCAAAGGTGACCAAAAAGGGTGAACAGAAGGATGAAAAGAGACTAAAAACCTACATGAAGATGAATTCCAACTTTGAGGGTCAATACAGGGACTAAAAAACGCTTTAATCCAATTAAATTTGGAATCCCAGTACTCAAGTTGGATTAGTCAGGTTAGTTTCGGTTGAAGCAATTGAATAGCTCTCGATATTTTCGGGTCAATGTGGTGAGGAAATTTTCTGTTCAAACCTAACTGAAACTAATTTTATGCATGTCTAATTTGTGTTAACTTATTTTATAATCGTTATGTATCTATGTCTTCATATTTTAGGAATAATTTGTAAATTGTAAAGAAACACATTCTGTTACACTAAAAATATAATTTTTCTGCGGTCCACAATACAAATTACTTTCCTCATACTGTCAGAAAAAATCAATAAAGTCATGAAAATGAGATTTCCATGAATAACCAAACATGAACTTACAAGAACCACTTTCTTGTGAAACTTTTCTAACACTACATGCGCTACCTTAAATGCTAGGTAATGTACTTTGCTACGTACAAAAAAGAGGGTGATCTACTTGCTTATTTTGAAGAAACGCTCACAAAAATAATATTTTATTATTCTATTTTTAAGGATTGGACCCTTTAACCTAAAGGCTTATAAATTGTCTGTTATTAATTTGCAGCAAACGGTTAATTCCACCTATGTTCTAGGTATTTCACATTGCATATTCCTCCAAACATGGATACAAATCACCCATCTAAGAGAGATCATCGACTAAAGCACAAAAACCCTCCCTTTATTCGACAAAAAAAAAAACACCTCCATTAATGAAATCCATTGAAATTAGGAATACAAACTTCTCCCTCCATCATCTCGCAATATCTATCCGTTTAGGAATTTTAGAAAAAGGATTAAGAAATTCTAAAATTTAGGAATAATAGTGAGACATTATCCTTAGTTTAAAATAAGTAGACATGTCATCGAGGGGTGTGCTTGCAACTGCAATCAAGGGTAAACAATAGAAAAAAAATTATTAATGTACCTGAAACTTTTCAATGCAAAAAGCAACTTGAAAACATTTTATTTTTTTTTAATTGTGGAAGACGTTGCAGAATAGAGGGATTATTATCGTACGCTTGCTGACATTGAGGCTTTTGTGAGGAATCTAATAATTAGTTACTAATAAGAGATAATTCATATTATAGTTTATAATATTGTCATAGTATCCCTAGTATATATAGTTTATCTTTATTTCTTGTATGGTTGTATGTCATATCAAATTCTTTGTACTGTTAATCATTATACAGATATAAATACAATGGGATAACCTGTCATAATTAAGATACCCTAAAATACGATTCTTTAATATTTTTTTTTTTGAAAGCTGGAAAGTTTTCATTGCTCAATTGGAAATATAGGGTAAAACATCAGCATTAACAATAGTTAAGACATCGTCACGAAAAGTCTGAAAACCAAACTTTTTCCTGTCTGGGAGAAAACCGCTAGATGGCAAACAAAATGAGCTGCCTTATTACAAACTCTTAGAATATAAAAGGATGAGAAAAAATTGAAAAACAAAGACAAGATACGATAAGTCTTCAATAATAATACCAAGGATGAGAAAGAATATATATAAATGTGTGTATATATATATACATATAGATATATATTTATTATGCATATGTATATGCTTCAGTCTAGAGTGTTGACGGAAAAAAATTATAAATGACCCATCATTAGTTTTTTTTGGTCATAATTACATCATAAGTTATCACCATAAGGGAAGGTAAAACCTTTTTTTTTTTGTGGTCAGAACATATGTAGCATGTATTAAAAATAAGGAAGGTAAAACCATATTATGGCAATGGAACAAGTTATTGCCAGTAGTCTGATTTACGCAACGCAATTAATGGAGCCCCACGTGCGATCGTACCATTCATGACAAGCATAGGAAAAACAGATCCTACTCCACCTACAGCCTACCTATTCCATTTTGGTTTACTGTGGGCCCGATATAGTCCATTGACTCGAGTAAAAAAAACAGTACAAATCAAATTAATTTAAAATTTACAGGAAAGATAGATAGTACTCAATAACAACAATATTAGTTTTATGATAAAAAGTTACTTGATTTATTTTGACTCAGAATTTCTAAAGATTAGGGTATTTTTAAGGAACTGAACCAACGAGCATTCCTCGATACATGAAGAATAAGGGTATTAAACTTTTTTTTGTGTCTTTACACTCTCTTAACTTCTCAAATGTTGTTTTTAATCTTTTTATTTTTGGGATTTTTGTCCCCCATCTTATTGTTTACTAAATATTTTTGTCCAATAAAGAGATAAAAAATAATAAAGGATGAAATATATATTTAAAATTGAAAGAACTATGCATTATATGTTGGTAGAAATCAAAGAAATATGTATATACTACTAGGGATATTGTTTAAAATAAAGGCATTAAATATTATTATATGAAACTATAGTATAGGCAAGAAAAATAAATTATAATTCTATTTATCATCTATTAGGAAGGGGATGATACCACGTCGGAGAAGTCCTTTCCTCTTCAATCCACTCCGTCGTTAATGTTGTACTAGTCGAAACAAGATCAAGTCTATATATCATTATCTTGTCTCCTATGAGTTAAAGATACTGATATAAGGTGATAAAATTGTGTGAGATGACAATGCTGAGTGTGATTTCAAATAATTGACCGCCCCTTGTGTCACTTAGATATACTTTTACATTACAATATTTATGTCAATTGCGCTTTTCTCCTTTTTGTATTTGTATTGTAATGGATGCTACGTGTGATCAACCCCCCACCTTTTTTGTCGAAGCCACCATACACAAATTTGGTTTTATTTGAGTACTACAAGACAGGGGTTTTTCAGAGTTATTATCATCAAGTAACTTGGCTTGTTAGATTTATCCAAGGCATCCCATTAAAATTCCACGAAAAGCATATATATCTCCATGCATTGCCAATGTGTAAGATATCTACACAACTACATTAATGTGACACTTACCTAACTGATAGCCCGTTATGGCCCCAAATTAAATGACCATGTTTACCTTGTCCAGACAAAATAACCATAGAAATGCAAACGAAAAGATTTTACTATGCTTTTGGCGGTTGACAATACTGTAAAAGTCAGTAAAGGAAGTAGACGAAAACAATTCTTCCCCTCGTAACTAATGCCATGTTTGTCGTATTCCCTCGGTTATTCATTCGTGTGTGTGTTTTTGATAAATAAATTTTACTCGACCTCATCACATTCCCACAACAAAATCAAATCATGTCTGTCGCCACTATTACTTCAAACCTGGCACAACCCCCCACGTGGCTTCCACTCATTTGCCTCGAATTCGGCGCATTCCCCCTTCAAAACGTCCCCCACCTCCCGGGATCCTTTATAACGGCGCCGTCAAATTCTCCCGTTACAGATTCCCCGTCATTGTTGACGGCCCACCCCCCCCCTGGACCACCACACCACCACCACCATCAATACTCAATACCACACCACAAACCCCCCCTTCCCCTTCCCCTCCTCCTCTTCCTATCCCCACAAAGTCAAGCAACCAAAAACACCAAACCCTTTCACCAAATTTCACTCTTTCTCTCTCTCTCAAAAAAAAAAAAGTAGCGCTTAAGTTTTCTTTTTTCCACTCTTTCCTTCTTCTTTTCTGTTCTCTTTTCTTTTTCTTTCTTTCCTCCCCCCCTGATGGTTAGAAAGTGTAGGGGCACAGCGATGATGGTTAGAGCCGAAGCCCAGACATTGGGTTTGGCTGCTACAGCCACCACCTCTTCGTCAAAGAAAAGAAAAATAAACGGCGCCGACGAAGTAGAACTCATCAAATTCCCCGTTATTCATCGCGTGGTTAAAAAAGCTTCGACATCAGCTGACCAAATTTGCCCCGGTGACAAGGCTGTGACGGAAGACGAGAGAATATGCGCCTCGGATCACGAGTCGGCTTCTTGTTGCTCTAGTAATGGATCATCAGCCAGGAGGAGGAATACTAAATTCACAGATCTGGAGCCGGAGGTGATCGACTATCTATATGCATATATACACACATTTATACATTACTCATCACCTAGCTAGCTAGCTAGCTTTGATGAGAGTTTTTATTTTATTGCTTGTGTTTAATTTCTTGACTATAGAATTCGGTTACGGTTTTGCAGGCGAGTGTGGAAGTTGAGGCACCCCTGTCGTTTTACAGCTCCAGAGAAAGGTCTCATTTGTCTGTCCAGTTATTTATAGCTTGGGAATTAATTATTTCCGATCAAGTGGTTTTTTCAAAATTTTGCGAGATGCCACAGTTGTCCATCCAATTTCGAATTTCAAAATTTTTGGTGATCTTCCTCCATTTAATTCGATCACCTGTTCAAAATGTTTCCTCACTCACTACTCTATATGTATATATATAATGAGCAGTAGTGTGCAATGTACATACATACTGAACGAAAACAACAAAGCAGTAAAATTTAAAAATATAGTCTTGGATTCTCATCTTTGTTGTGTGTGTATACATATATATGCACAGGATGGAGACGACGTCGTGGTTGAACCAGATTGGAGCGGAAGAAGGAAGACAAGCAGGATTATCTGGCAACCTGGATTCTCCGGCGAGACCGTCATCGCCCTCGGAGGCGAATTCTCGCCGCCTGAGATCATCATCATCAACGGTGGCGGCGAAGATGCCGACTCACCTGGAGCTCGAAGATTTTTTCTCGGAAGCTGAGAAAAAGCTACAAACACAATTCGCAGCAAAGTAAGCCGAAACTAAACGACCACTTAGTTTGTAATACTCATGCATGCATATATGCTACATTCTTCGTTTCTTTCTTCTTTTTCCTTCCTATATATATAATGGAAGCCCGATAACGGAGAGCACTTGCTGTATTAAACTTGCCCGAAAAGAAAAGCATACTAAAACAAGGAAGTGGGAATTGGTGTGTATGGTGCAGGTACAATTACGATATAGTGAAAGACGAGCCGTTGGAAGGACGTTACGAGTGGATTCGAATAAGGCCGTGAAGAGATAAAAAAAAAAAAAAACAATGGCTTCTTTTGGTTCAGCTCATTTGGTTCTTATATGTATATCTATCTACCAATTATTGTTAACTCAAGTAGGTACTACTACTTGGTAGTTGCTACTATACTACTACTAGCTAGCTAGCTAGTAGGCTGCTATAATATGCTTTTAAATTCCTGTAGCTAGGTTCTAGTCTAGCTTCTGATCTTCTCCTTCTTAATTAGTAGCTTCTTTTATGTACAGTTAATTTTTTCTCTGTATTACTATTATTAGTCAGGAGTAGAATGACTAGCTGTCTGTGCAGCAGTGTTGGTTTCTTTGTACGGCTTTAGCTTCTTCTGCTTGCTTTCTGCAGAACGAAGAGGATCTAGAAATTTGCAGAAACTACAAAATCTACAACTTTACATATAGTATACATTTGGTGTCTGTATGATTAACTGCTTCTTTCACTTCCCATTTAATTCTCCAGTTCGAAACAGATGAGGGTTCCATATATGTTTTAGGCGAGGTGAAAAAAATGAAAAAAAAAAAAAGTTAGGGTGAAAGCAAGTATTTTTCTTTTTGGGGGGGTTTGTCGTATAGTGTTGAATTCTGACATCTTTTTGTATGTGGATATTTTTGGAGATGCCAATGTCATGATTCGTTAAGGTGTGGAAAAATTTATTCTAAATGGGAGAAGTGAATGGGGAAATGATTGTGAGAAACTACTGATGATGAAAAGAGAAAAAAGAGAGAAAGAGCGTCAATGGAAGGGGAGCAAGGTGCACGCACCATACCGTGTAAGCCACGGACACGTGTTGACGAATGGAAAGTTTATCTTATCTTCATCACCTTCATGTGCGGGTGTTTTGCTGTTTTTGATGTCTTATAGGTTTTCATGCATTCTTCATATCATTATTCCCGATTCTTACCTCTCTTCCTTTTCCTCTTGTGTTCTCTAGCAATCTGCAATGCCATTTTTTTGTTTCCGGGTGAGAAAGCTTCGTTTGTGTTTCTGTCAGTTTAGGAAGTATTTTTGTTTTACCATTCTTATGCGTGTCATGTTAGATTGCATCGGTAAAACTAGCTTTTTCCGGTCCATTGTTTTCTTCGCAGTAATTAGTTGACATGTAATGGAGACAAGTAAATGACTGTAATTGAAATCATCAACTATATATCATGTAAGAACTAGAGAAGCCATCATCGAGGCGGGTGGCATATTGAAACGCCCCGACCCGTATTTACCGTACCCGATAAACACGTGCTGGAACCGTGACAACCCAACCCGACAAAGCCCAAGCATACAGTGTGGACAACATAAACTCGGCCCAACGGCCCAAAATAGTGAACAACGAAAACACAATACCGGCCGTATGGCCCAATAAAAGCGAAACATTGCACAGCGGAAGACTTAACAAAAACTCACATAGACACTGTATGCGACAATGCAACTATGGATCCAAGCCCGTCCAAGGGTACGCATCAGCTCGCCCGGTACGTTCCTGCACTACAAACAACTCGTCCTACGGGATGAAACCCCGCAGGCGAGGGGTGAGTCCGAAACGCTCACCGACGAAAGATAAACAGTGATATATTCAACCATAACACTTTCGAAGTAAAACAACCATCACAACAATAAGCAAACCCTCACATCACAAGGAAACTTTCACAAACAGCATAACAGTGGAATACAACTCAAACAACACAACAGAGGAATCAACTAAATCATATCATGCACATCATAATCAATACCGAACCAAGACCCAAAGATTACTTATTAGTTTTTATTACCAATTTTATCTTCCGGGCCCCGTCACTGGACAAGCTAGGGTCGTACCTGGTTATTAACTAATTCTGGATGCCAGGCCCCACCACAATCCGGGATCAACATCCCCATATCTCAAATCCGGGATCAACATCCCAATATCTCATATCCGGGATCAACATCCCAATAACACAAATCCGGGGTCAACACCCCCAACCAACAAACTCTCTGGCAAGGCACCACAGAACTAGTCTCTAACCATCTAGTCGTACCACTACTTTCCAAGTGACAATTACATCATCTCATAATCAACCCAATTCCATTTCCAATACTCATTATTCTTTCCTCGGTTATCCAATTTCCAATTTCCTCAGATTAATCCAAATCTCACTCAATCAACAATCTCATGTCAACAATCTATCACATCAAACAGTTCAGCAATATTTCCAATACGACATACACAGGACTATCACGTTTCTACAACAGCATCAACAGATCCATAACAATCAAGTATCAGCCGACAAACATTCCAGCAGATTAAACAAACAACGATAATCCACAAACAACAAAAATACACACACAGCATTACGGGCACATATCAAGGTTTATCCATCCTCACCTGGTATGTCTCTGAAATTGCTATCCAGTCAAATCCCGATACCCTATATGTACATATAGGAACACAGTAATCACTTATAATGCACAACAAAATATTTATGCATGATACCGGTTAACGGTTATTAGACGGCTTATCAGTTCGTTTTATTATTTCCATTATTAACTTCGACATAATAACAATAAATGAATACGTATTCGTTTAACGATTATAAAATAGTGAAGCGACAAATACGTCAGTTTAGTATATGAGTAATATCATTTTAAAATTCGTTAATTAAATTGTTAATTACTTAATTATATGTATTTATATGCTAAAGGAAATTATTATTGTAAAAAATATATATATTTTTTATAAGGACAAAATCTATAACTATCTAAAATACAAATTATCACCATTTTAGTTTATAATTACAAAATTATATATATTTTTATATCTAATCCTTTATAATGTAAATTCAATTTAGTTATAAATAAGGAAATTAAGAATTGACTCGGTAGGCCTTCACGAACGTTTAGCCCATCGGAAGATAAAACTAATATTAACATAATTTGAAAATTAAATAAGTAAAAGACATATTTAAAGTAAATAAATAACATAATTAAAATAAATAAACGACACGGCCTTTTATTATTTAGCCCAATCGGAAATATAAATTAAAAGCATAAATTAAATAAACATAAATTAGATAATTAAAAACTTTGCATAAAATAAAATCATAAGTCAATTTTAATTAGGCTGATTAATCGTTTAATTAACGTCGTTTTAATGTCCGGTCCGTTATTAACGTTCGGGTTCGTTATTGTGGCCCGGGTTTCGTTATTAGAGTTCGGGGTCCGTTGGTAATGCATATAAGTCACGGTAATATGGGCCTCCGCACGTTCGGCCCGTTTTCGAGTCCGTGTGCAAACCGAGCCCAAACCCGCGCCAAAGTATAAAGCGAGTCCAAGGAATTACCCAAGGTCCGTTTCCGAGCTCGCCGGAAAAATCCCGAGGCTTCGCCGGAATAAACCCGAGACTCGCCGGAACCTCGCCGGATTCCGGCCATCACTGTTCACGGGAGCTCTCAACACTGACATCACGCACAGATACTATTCACGGCAGACCCAAACTTCACCGTTTTCGTTCACTGCGTTCCTCCAAACGCTACATCCATCATCACATCCCCAAAACAACAGCACCACCGGAATCCCAAAGCACAACCAAAAACACAAACCACAAGGCCCGATTAGCTCATCCGTTCAAGAATCGGGTTCAGGAAGAGAATAAAAAGAATGAAGGAAGAGGAGCAAGGATCGTGGTCAGGCTTACCCACACATCCACGGAAACGGCGTCGGCGTGAAGCAGATCGGGGCAGGGAAGGGCCACGGTGTCGGTGCCGTGTGCAGAGGAGAGGAGAACAGAGGAGGAGGACGAGTTGGGCTCATTGCGGCTCGGTCCCGTGGAGACATCAGCGACGGCGTCGAGGAAGGAACGGCGGCGGTCAGAGGAGGAAGAGCAGGGAGACAGGCGTGGTGACACAGGCTCAGTCCTCCGGTGGCGGCGGCGGTGGAAGTGTGAGGAGCTGCAACGAGGAGGGACGTTTCCCCTGTGATGGTGGCTCGGCTGCGAGCAGGGGAAGTGGTTGTGGGCGGCGGTGTGTGCAGAGGTGGTTCACGGTGGTGGTGGCTCAAGGAAGGAGAAGGGAAGGAAGGGAGAGGGGAAGAGGGGCTCCGGTGGGGGAGAAGGAAGAAGAGGAGGAAGGAGGGGAAAGAGAGGGTGGCGTGAGGAGGAGAGGAAGAAGAAGGAAGAGGGAGTTGTAGGGGCGGCGGCGATGGGGGAAGGAAGGAGAAGAAGTTGTTGCAGGAGAGAGTGTGGGAAATCGGAAGGTGGAGAAGAGAAGATAAGGAAGAAGGGAAAAGATAAAAAAAAAAGAAAGAGGGGAGGGCCACTAGTCACGGGTGGAGGCGGCTGAGGGTGGAAGGAAAGAAAAAAAAAAAGAAAGGAGAAGGAAAAGAAAAGGGGAAGAAAGAAGGAAAAGTAAGAAAAGAAGGAAGAGAGTGGGGCCCACGTGGCCGGGGAAAAGTCGGGAGAGAGAAAAAGCGTAGCCGGGAAAGAGGAAGAGAAAGGAGAGAGGAGGAAGAAGAGTGGCTCGGGCAAGCTCGTTGGCGGGTCCGGATTCTCGCGTCGGAATCCCGTAGACGCAGGGATACTCCCGTCTTTCCGACAAATTCCGTCCCGAGTCCAAAAATACAACTTGGGCTCGGAAAATCCGATTAATTCTCCTGAACATCGTCCAAGTCTCGGAACTGAAAACCGAGCCTCGGTTAGTTAGGAAGAAACTCCCGAGCGCGGGAAAATTCTCGGTTTCGAAAATGACTCCCGTTTTACCTCGAATTAATTACTCGAGATTAATTCTACGGTAAATCGCGGTGAAACAATTCCTACAGTCCCGGTAAAAATCAAAATTTTACCCGGGCTATTACACATATGCTTCAATCTCGGACTAGGAAAACTTCCCTCCAACCAAAAATATTTCCGATAAGAAAAGAGAACTAAATAATTTAACTCTTAGCTAGTTATGAGCTTCAGCTTAGTATCCCATGCCCATCATTTTCGCAAATCACAAAATAAAATTATATTTTATCTTCAGTGGTAATTGTTAATTAAGTTTTATGTGAATGTCCAATCATGCGTTCAGCTAGAAGTATTTATTTTTCAAATTCAAAAGAAACTAGTAATTGGCATTCCCATAAACTCTTACTGTGCAGATAGTCAAGTTTTAGCATGCACTTAATTAATTGTACAGTAGTACCATTTAATAAAATTCAGTGATAAACTCTCAATGGCATCGATCACAGGTGCAATGTCCCCCATAATTTTGAAATTATATGCAATAGTTTATACAGTTTATGAGTTGAATCTAAAAGGTAACGGATAATAATTTGTTTCACAACATATAAAAATAATGATCCATTTTCATGCAATTCATTATAATATTCTCATATTATTTTAAATTAATAGTTTATTTATTTATGTAATTTTTTTGATACATATATATTAATGCTTCAATACTGGTTGTCATCATGGAATCATAATTACGACTACAACAATCTATTATATATATTAATAGCTGAATCCTTCACCAGGTTTTGATACATAGGAGTCTTGCTTTTTTGCCATGTGTAGACTTTGAAGTCTTTGTTTTTTTGCCATGTGGAGGGTTTTAGGTGTTGTTTGATTGGCCCTTATTTTCATTATAATTATCCCAATTAGAGTTAAGGAAAAACCTAATGAAATCCGGATACAGTTCCTGTATTTTACAGTTTCTTTACAATTCTATTTTGTCTATTTTGTTTTAAAATTTTTGTGTGTCTCTTATGGTTTCTTTTGAGAAACAAAAAATTAAAAACACACAGAGAAAATCGAGATGTCAGTACAATGAAATTCGGATACAGTTTCTCTGTTTTACAGTTTCTTTTCAGTTTCTTTTCTATTCTACTTTGATTTTTAAGTATTTATGTCATTTTTTTATTTTCTATTTGTATTGTATTTATTTTCCCCTCCTCATTTCTATTCTATTATTTTTCCCTTCCATTGCATTTGTTTTTTTACCAGTATTTCATATTATTTTCCATTTTTTTGGCATTATGTTGGTTTTTTTAAATTTCCTTGAATTTAATATTTTTTCCTATTTTCTTTTACATTGCATTAGTTTTTAAAAATTATCCAATATTCCACATTTTTTTCCATTTTTTTTGGCATTGTGTTAATTTCTTCCAATTTTGAAACGCCCCGACCCGTATTTACCATACAGGGTAAACACGTGCCGGAACTGTTCTTACTACAGTAGCAGACAGTACAAACCATGTATAATACAACACAAGCAACTCCCAAATACAATATCCGTCACCCGATACCGGGGACCATTATTCAATCCATTACACACCAAACTGATCAACAACTGATATAGTACAACAGCAACAGCAATATCATAA